>JAZDUH010000068.1:1747500-1770000 GCA_036419115.1 Scarus forsteni | reverse complement strand
TATATATATATATATATATATATATATATATATATATACATATATATATATATATATATATATATATATATATATATATATATATATATATATATATATATATATATATATATATATGGAAAAAATTATTAGACCACCTTGTTTTCTTCAATTTCTTGTTAATTTCAATGCCTGGCTCAACTAAAGGTACATTTGTTTGGACAATTATAATGAGAACAACAAAAATAGCTCATGAGAGTTTAATTTAAGAACTAAGAACTATTCATTTTCATGGTTTTCTTGATAATAACCAAAATTACTTAAATTCTTACATCAATAGCTATGGCATTGTACCGCCAAAAACACTACTTTTAAGCATTCCATGTTTTCTTTTCTGTTTGCTTTAAACACATGATACACACAAGAGTTAATACTTGATTGCATAACCATTGTTTTTGATGACTGCAGCCATGCGTCTTGGCATGCTCTCCACCAGCTTCTGACATTGTTCTGCTGTCACAGCAGCCCATTCCTGTTGGACAAATTCAAACAAATTTTTCTTTGTTTTTGGGCTTGTGGTTCTCCATTTTGAGTTTGATGATTTTCCACAGGTTTTCAATTGGATTAAGATCTGGTGATTGAGCAGGCCAAGGCATGTGCGAATGTTGTGGTTCTCCATCCAGGCTTTAACTGACCTTGCCGTGTGGCAAGGGGCATTGTCTTGTTGGAAAATCCAGTCATTCGAGGCAGGAAAGAGTTTTCCAGCTGATGGAAGAAGACTGTTTTCAAGGGTAGTCCTGTACATGACCTGGTTCATTCGGCCTTCACACAATTGCATTTGCCCTGTTCCAGTCTGACTGAAACAACCCCAGATCATGACTGATCCACCCCCATGTTTTACTGTAGGGGCAAGACAGTCTGGGTTGTAAGCTTCTCCAGGCTTCCTCCTAACCAGTAAGTTGGCTGGAGTGGGCATCAATTCAAAATTGGATTCATCACTGAAGAGAACCTTAGCCCAATCATCAACAGTCCAATCCTTGTGGTCTCGAGCAAAGAGTAACCGGGCCTTCCTCTGCCTTTCATTGATGAAGGGCTTCTTGCGTGCTCTGTGTGACTTCAAACCAGCTTCAACAAGTCGGTTTCGAACTGTCCTTGCTGAACAAGTCACATTTCTCGACAGTGCCCACTCATTTTTAAGGTCCCTGGAGGTCTGACAACGATTCCTGACACAGGAACGGATGAGTGCACGGTCATCTCGTGGGGTAGAAAGACGTTTCCTGCCACGGCCAGGTAGCAATTTGGTAGTGCCCTGTTCAGCTTGTTTTTTTTTGTTGTAATGAATGGCTGTCTTGGAGATCTTCAGTTTTTTCGCTACCTGTCTCTCACTCATGCCAATTTCCAGCAGTGCCAAGATGGCTGCCTTTGTGGCTTCACATAATTCTTTTGTTTTAGGCATTATGTGAGAGTTGACAACTTCTGAGTTGTGCTACGGCTTGAATGTAAGCTGGAAACCACTCTAGGCCTTTGCATGTGCAGTGCTGCTTGTGACATGAAATGGCCTCTTATATACCCTGGGAATCAATTAAGCTTAAGAATGTCAAATAGGACATAAAGTATTATGTGACCAGCTGCATTTTTTGTTGTGTTCATTGTATTATACGTTTAGTGGTACCAGATATTAGAATGAACAAGAAATTGAAGAAAACAAGGGTGGTCTAATAATTTTTTCCATGACTGTATATACATATACATATATATATATATATATATATATATATACATATATATATATATATATATATATATATATAGATATATATATATATATATATATATATATATATACATATATATATATATATATATATATATATATCTCCATGGATGAAACAGCATTGTCAGCATCGTCATAGTTTTTGGGTAATGTGATACTGGTATTCACTGTTTTACATGTAGGCCTAATTCATGTTCTTGATTTGATAAATATACATCCATCATAGATGAATATAGCAGCAACATAGGTAACACCTAAAACCAAAGTAGGCAAACTTAGAAAAAAAAATGGGCAACTTTATGTGTTAATGTTTCATCTAAAACTGAATAAAACAGTAGAAAAAACATGTATAGGAGATGTCATTTTTTATTGTAGGGATGATGGTGCTAGAGTGCCCTACATTTAAATAAGGGAGATGACACAAATATGCTTGTAAACAAATAAAGTAGTAATCTCATCATTTGACATCACCTTTAGATTATCATCATGATCAGAAAGAACCGCGGTTAAAAGGAAGGTATTTTTATGAAAAACTGTGGCTGTCGTCACCTTCTACTTTTTTTCTAAGACAATTTTTGCCTTTATTCTACAATGTGTTGATTGGACCTTGAGGGTGACAGAAGAAAGAAAATCAAATATTATCAAATACTTACCGCTGGTGGATTCGAACAGCGCAGACCACACCGGACGCGAATTGGCGAATTTAAACCCGCGTAAAGCCTGTGATGTGCCGCGCAGAATGCCCGAGGCTGGACGCTGGACCATTTTGACAAGCTGAGGGGCCACGCGCGTCAATGCGCATGCGCAGTAGAGAGCCGGAGCTTGTCGAACTCAGTGATGAAACGTGCAGGTAAATCCAGCTGGAAACGAATATTTACAGAACTTACCTTCAAAACCTGTCTCCTCAGAGACTTTCACCCCTGCCTGCTCCTTTTGTTCCGGTCTCTGTAGAGTACACGCGTCGAATCGTATAGCCCCGGATGATGGCAAACAGCGCAGATTAATCTCTCCTCCATCTTTCAGAGGGGTTTGAGCCGGAGCTGGTGGCCGGAGCGTCACACGTCATCAAACCAATGACGTCGGGGGGGAATTTCATCGCTGATTGGCTGCCGCGCCACAGCATCACGCAAATTTGCGGCGAAAGTTCAATATTTTCAACTCGAGGAGCAGAGGTTGGGAGGCGAAGATGGCTGCAACGTGAAAGCGGCTCACTCTACCAGCAGACCATGTGCTGAGATTTTATGTTGTCTGAGCCAGTTATTTGAACTTTCGGTACCCAACTACGGACAAGGAAGAAAGGAAGCTTTCAAAACGATTGTTTAAAGCTAACAGACTTTTTCTGGTCACAGGAATTTTTTTGTCACCTTTGAGAAACGCACCTGTCGGCATTTGACTAATTGGAGGAGCATGGCTGACAAGCCTACTTGGAAACAAACCAGAGATTTTCAGCAACAAGCACAGACTCCTGTTTCCCTATGTGGCAGTGTTGTGTCGGAGTTTCACAACTACTCTATTGACCTCGACTCCTCACAAAACTCCGAGACCGCTTCGCCTGATTCCAAGAAGGGTAAAATGGAAGGTGAGCCCAGCCTGAGTCAAGTACAAAAAAATCATCACCAATCTAATCAAAGAATGTCATGAAGATCTTTCCAAAAAAATTGGTGAGAACAAGGAAGCAATTAACAACAACACGGAAGCAATTGAAGATTTGAAGCAAAGCAATGAATTCCTTTTTCAAGAACTACAAGAAGTGAAGACAAAAACTACATAAATGGAAGTCACCATCACACAACATGAACAGAGTATTGCCGACTTGGAAGACAAAATAAACAACATGGAAAGACAACAGCGCCAAATTAACTTACGGTTACACGGACTCCCTGAGAAGGAAGGAGAAAATGTGAAGAACATTGTGACAGACATCTGCCGCTCCGTGGCTCCATTGAGTGCTCCAGTGATGAGGGAGGCCATCATCGACATCTGCCACTATGTGGGGCCGAGAAGAGAGGCCAACAGACCCAGACTGATCATCATTGGCTTCGTCACCAGAGATGCCAGGGACCACGTCTGGAAGGCTGCCAAGACCGCGGACCTGCTTAAGGCCAGACACCCTCTCAGGGAGGACCTCACGGCTCGACTTGTTTGTTCTGCTGTTGGCTCTAATCTCGCGAGAACTGCCATCCATGCTACTGCAGGTGGCAGTTCTCGTGAGACTTCTTCTTCTTGGCATCCATCATTTTGGAGCATTACCGCCCCCTTCAGGCTAGAGACAGAGTTCAGTTTGGAGAGGCAGAGGAATGCTTTTACCATCGTCACACAGGAGATTTACAGGAGAATACTGATACAGGAGGACGGGAGAAAAGAGGAGAAAATACGTAAAATACGGTCGTTTCATGGCCAAAACAGGAGATTTGACAGCTATGTGGAGAACGTCAGAGGAACTACCTATACCCCGATCAACATCGGCTGTGAGTAGTAACTGACTTTACATGTTTGTTTGGTGTTTTCTTCGTGCCGACTGAGACATGACTTGGTGTAGTGTGAAACAAACACGTTGTGCTGAGGGTTTGGAGTTGAATCAGTCTTCTGGATATAGCGGCTGCGCACGTGCATGTGAGCGGGGGGTGGGACAAGGTGGAGCTCTGAGGAGATGCTACTTTCAAATTCATGGTAGTTTTCCAAAATCGCCAACCCCAGCTTTAAATGTTAGAGGAATTCGTGATAATACAAAAAGAAAAGCTTTATTTATATATTGTAAACAACAGGACTCTGATGTAATATTTCTTCAAGAGACACATTCCACGAGTAATGACGTTAAATTTTGGAAATCTCAATGGGGCGATCACTGTCTGTTCAGCCATGCATCCACCCAGTCAGCATGGGTCGCCATTCTCTTTAGTAAATTCAAAGGCAACATTATAGAATCTAGTACATCAGGTGATGGAAGATGGTTAATTGTAATATGTAAATTGGATAACACCACTTTCTGTCTATGCAACTTATACAGTTACAACAATCCAGCACTTTCAAAAAATATGTTTGTTCAATTGTGCTCTAAATTGAAAGAATTTCAAACAAAATACAAAGATGCTCTCCTTATTATGGGAGGTGATTATAACGACGCTCCAGATGACAGTATGGACAGAATCCCCCCTAGACCAACTCCAAATAATAGATTTAAAAGCACAGCATTTGTTTCCGATCAGCTTTCTGTGGTTGATGCATGGCGTTATTTACACCCACTAATGAAAGAGTACACTTGGACAAATGCAAACAGATCTCTTCAGTCAAGAATTGATTTATGGTATACATCTCCTGGATGCCTTCAATATATTTCACAAATACAACATAATTATGCCCCGTTATCAGACCACAAATTAATAACCATCCTTTTAAGAGGGACTGACCAACAGAACAAGAAAATAAGAGGATACTGGAAGTTCAACAACAATTTACTAAATGACAGGGTGTTTTGTGATACCGTTGCGAGGCTAGCATCAGATACTCAGTGGCAATGTTGATAATCCAATACAAAAGTGGGAATATTTTAAATTTCTTATAAGAGAACAAGCAATAAAAAGAAGTAAAGAGAATAAGAAAGAAAGAGTGTTAAAAGAAACCAAATTGACAGAAGAACTAAATAACTTGCTGTTAAAACCATCTCTAACTGAAGAAGACTCAATTAGACTAAAACAAATACAAGAAGAAATTGACAAAAGGTATATTGAACTAGCTAAAGGAGCATTCATTCGTTCAAGAACAAAATGGTTGGAACAAGGTGAATAAAAAACACTGTTTTTTATTTTTCTTTGGAAAACATTATCTCTTTAAAAATAATTGAACAAATTATAACTGATGCCAAAGATGTCTCTAACTATATATATACATTTTACAGAGAAATGTACAAATCAAATAATATTACATCAAACTGCGAGCAATTTATGACTTCGTTGAAACATAATATCCCACGAATTTCTGAACAATTTAAAGAAGATTGTGAAAAACGGATCACAAAAATGGAAATGGCGGATGCAGTAAAATCAATGAAAAAGGGCAAATCCCCTGGCAGCGATGGGCTTACGCTGGAATTTTATACTCATTTTTGGAACTTAATTGAAACCCCTCTTTTTGAGGTATTTAATCAGTGTATTGAACTAGAAGAAATGTCAACAACAATGAAACAGGGCTCGATATGCCTCATACCAAAACCAGGCAAAGACCCACTTAAAGCTGTGGTCTACGATTTGAAACCGCAGCCTGCCCCCCCTTCCCTCACCTCTCCCCCCCCGTGTTCCAAGATCCCGCCCCCAGCTCGTGTCGCCTCGCCTCTTATCAAGCCCCCTCGGACAGAGCTACGAGCGACTAGCACAATATATCAGCAGCAAACTCAATCAAAAACAGCCCAGCCCAACCGAAAGTATCAAACCGACAAACATCCCCCTTGTAACACACAGCAGTAGCCATTTCAATTGGACCGGCGGCAATGCGGGTCTGGCGCCGCCAGAGCGGAGCCGAGTGTGGGGGAGGATTTATCTTTCTCAGCCTGTCCTCCCCAGCTCAGCTTACAGTGCAAACGATTAGCGGCTAACAGGCTAACCCGCTCCCCTGCAAGTTATTAGCCCGTGCAGGCACAAACTAACCAGAGTTATTCAGCAGACATCTCCCACTGTAGTAAACAAAGCCATTACCTGATCAACCAGGGGCGAAACGGTCGATGCAGAAGGTCTGACGGCTGGCTGAGGTCTATTCGTTAGCCGTTAGCCGTTAGCCCGCTAACAGGCCTCAACCCGCGGGCAGAGCTCTGTTGGGCCCCACGGGAGAGGGAGGCGGCTTCGGTCTCGGCGCTAGGCTTTTCCGGCTCCATGATAGTTCAGTGGCTAACGCTGCTAGCTGCTCACCGGAGGTGGAGGGGAGGAGACGGGACCATGACGCACTATGCATCGCATGACGATGCGTAGTGAGAGAGACAGGGGATTGGATGGACTCACGGACCAACTCACGGACCAATTAATAGTCGCAGGTTCTTAGGATTGATTGGTCAGCCAGTATGCAGCTTTTCAGCGGATATACTGAATGGATTTTTTTCATTCTTTTTGGTCTTTATACTGTGTAGATAGGACCATAGGACCATAACAGCCTTATAAACAGTGTTATTAATATGTACAAAGCTTCCAAATCGTAGACCATAGCTTTAACATAGAGAATTGGAGACCAATAACCCTATTAAATGTGGATTATAAATTTCTCGCACAAATATTCGCTAAAAGACTGAAAAGGGAGCTAAATGAAGTTATTAACAAAACTCAAACAGGCTTTATGGCCCAAAGACACATAAGCTCCAACATAAGACTGGTAATGGATTTAATTCATTATGCAGAATTTATAGAGACTGACGCCTTAATTATTTTTTTGGATTTCTATAAAGCTTTTGATACAGTGGAGCATCATTTCATTTATAAAACTCTGGAAGGTTTTGGTTTTGGATTTAGCTTCATTGGTACAGTTATGATGTTTTACAAAAAAACTAACAGTAGCATTATGCTGTACCCAAATTCCACCCCACGATTCCCTGTACTGTTGAAATGTTATCCATACATATTTTAAACAGCACTGCCATTGAGGGTATCTCCATATTCAATAAAGAAATTTGAATTACTCAACTTGCAGATGACACTGCTTTATTTGTAAAAGACAAAAACAATGTTAAGGCAGCAATTTCTTTGGTTGAAAATTTCTCTAACGTTTCAGGGTTAAACCTAAACAAATCGAAGTGTGAAATTTTATGTTTATATGATACAGAAGTTTCTTCTATATGCAACATATCTGTTAAAAAATGTGTCAAATATCTTGGTGTACACATATGCAAGAATTCTGATGAGCGTCAACAACAAAACTTTGGACCTAAAATCATGAAAACTCAACAGATCCTGAATATGTGGCTACAGAGAGACATTTCACTTTTTGGACAGGTTTTGTTGAGCAAAGCCGAAGGCATATCTAGACTGATATACCCTGCTCTTTCACTTTTCGTTAAAGACTCGACATCCACAGCCATCAACAAACTTATTACTAACTTTACTTGGAAAAATAAACGCCATCATCTGAAGAGAAGTGTTCTTATTGGATCCAGAACTGAAGGAGGAATAGAAATGTTGGACTTTTTTGACCTAATCTATAAATTTATGATCAAGTGGTTAAAGGAGTGTATAAATAAACCCAAGTCGTTATGGTATTTTATTCCAAACTGCATTTTTCAAAGGCTGGGAGGTTTACAATTTTTGATGAACTGCAATTACAGTGTCTCTAAACTACCTGTTAAACTATCCAATTTTTATAAGCAAGCACTAAGTGCATGGAAACTGTGACACTGCCATAATTTTTCACCACACAAATGTATAATTTGGAATAACTGTTGTATTCTTAAAAGAAATCGATCATTAATAATGCAATCTTGGATTCAAAGAAATATTATTTATGTTAAAGACCTGATGGATAATAACAGTGAAATCATTAAATATGAATTGTTTACATCAAAACACCAATTTCCTATTCCTTATAAAGAATACAGAGCAGTTGTTCAATGTATTCCTGTTGGACTTATTCAGTTAATGACAGGCTACAGTCTGGTGCCAGGCCCAGGTATAAATGACAAATTATACGGGAATGGAATAAACCTATTGGGAAAAAAATGTAGTAATAAAATAATAAGAGAAGCCATTCAAAAAAACAAAATTTGTTAACTGAAATGCAAATCTCAATGGAACTGACAAGTTTCAAATATAAACTGGAAAAGGACCTGGACTGTGCCATTTCAATATTGTATTGATAATAAAATAAGAGAAACTCACTTCAAAATTCTACACAGATATTACCCAACAAACGAAGCTCTTTCCAAATTTTCTGACTCGGACTCCAAATGCCGCTTTTGTCAAACCTCCGAAAACACTATCCACCTTTTCTTTACATGCCCAGTAACTAACAAATTATGGATAGAAACAGAAACCTACCTTAAGCAAAAACTTTCAATAACAATCAGCCTTAGGGCAGAAAACATAATAACACTTTATAACCACTCAAAAAAGGAAGTAGAGAAATAGTGAACATGTTTATTCTTTTTGATAAATACCACATCCACAAAGCAAAATTCTACAGTTCCAAACCATTATTAAACCTATTACTTGCCGAGATCAGGGTCTATATACAATCATTAAGACAGTTAAAAAACAAAAAATCAATAGAATGATGTAATATTTATGACAATATGATAACTTAATATACCTCTATAATGTAATGATGTGTTAGATTGTATTTGTCATGTTTGGTACCAGTTTTGTATTCTTGGTTTTGTCTGACTGTCTGACTCGGGTTATTTTATTTATTTAAATTTTTGATTTATTTTGTTTTTGTTCCTTTTCTTTTTTTTATTATACCTGTTTTTTTATGTTACTCATCTCTTATATTTATGATATATTTTGAAATGGAATGTCTGTTTTTCTTGTAAATATATCACATGTATATCTGTACAGTTCACCAATAAAAAAAAAGATGAAACTAAAGCTGGGGAAAAAAAAAAAAAAAAAAAAAAAAATATATATATATATATATATATATATATATATATATATATATATATATATATATATATATATATATATATATATATATATATATATATATATATATATATATATATATATATATATATATATATATATATATATATATATATATATATATATATATATATATATATATATATATATATATATTTTTTTTTTTCAACTCAAGCGTCGAGGCATTTGACGCCCCAAACGCGCCGGACGCTCCAAAAGCGCCACGCCAAACACCTCCAACGCTCCGGACGCGCCGCGCCAAATGCTTCCAACGCGCCGCCCCTGGCGTTTGACGCCCCAAACGCGTCTTTGCATTGACTTTGTATGTAATCTCGACACGCGTCCTGGCGAATTCGTATCCGGTGTGAACGCACCATTAGCCCTGCACTCCAACCACTCACCCACTTACTTACTTGATAAGTTGAAAAATAGTGCAGTATCTGCTACATATGCTTACTTTTTCATTCAAGCTAAAAGTTTGACCTCAGCATGGACCCACTCACAGACCCATGTTTACACGTGCTCTTTGTCTAATATATAAAACATCTTGCATCATAAACTTCAAAAGCTGATCCACAGTGACCCCAAACAACAGCCTGAAAAAGTTTAGCTTTGTCTGCACAGGTGTCATTGCAGATAAACATATGTGTCCAGCAATTTGGGTCTAATTTTATTCTGCCTGGTCAAGTTGAGCAGACACAGCAACAACACTGCTGAAGTCCTTAACCTGCTTGGACTGGGAGATGAGGAAGACCCTCCGATGAAGTCAGCTCAGATGGAGACACAGAGGATGATGTGGACCAGAGGACACAGCATGTGGTCCCGTATTTGGATGGGAGTCAAGGACGAGGATAACTTAGTCCCCCACAAATACAGACATGGCCTGCATCAGCCAGCTGGGACTCTTCATCAATCCATCAATCAATCTATCAACCAATCAGTCAATCTATCAATAAATCAATCTATTAACTAATCAGTCCATCAATCAATCAGTCTTTATCTTTATAGCACCAGTTCATAACAAGGGTTATCTCAAAACACTGTACAATAGAGCAGGCTGGAGACAAAGTCTTTGTTTTATGGATATACATATTTGCACCTGTATAAATTTAAAATACACATATTCTCATATTTCCAAAGTCCAACAAGAATCCTTCATGAGCAGCACTGGGCCAGCCAAACTACAGGACGGTGTTTCTTTAGAGAGCTTACAGTAACAGTAGCAAGAACAAACGTGTTTAACACCAGCAGGTCTTGAGCAGATCCAGTCTCATGTTGAGTAGTCTCTTGTTGGGTATGTGATTGTGAGAAGGGAGGTGAGCAGAAGCAAGTGGACAAAAGTGAGAATTGAAGGTACTGACAAATCAATGGGTCAATCATAGACCTGTTTTTGTCATATTTATCTCTGATGAATATAATTTTTTGTCAAAGATTAGCCCCTTGAGATGTGGGATCTTGTTTTCAAGAAGGTCCTCATGTCTATGTGGTTGTAAAGAAAGTTACTGTCGATGAAAATCAGTACAACCACAGATAGAGGAATCAGTCTGATGTTAACATTAATATCATTAATGAATTTAATCCATAGAAGACTGATGTTGATTAATATAGCAGCATCTAGCTGAACTACCGTTAAAATGAGTTATCTGATCTAAAACTGATCATCGATGATGCCGTTTCTGTTGGTGGCTGATGCGAGATAGAGCACATGGGGTCGAGCAGGTCCACAGCCACAGGTCATCCATAATTGTTTGTCAAGGTCACACTAATATATGTGTGCTGTTTTGTGGGAACAAATATGTATTTACTGTTGTTGATCTCTCTAAAGTTAATATCAAATATCTCTAAGTCTCTAAGTAAAAAAAAAATTGAGTGTTACATTCCTATATACATTTTATTAGGCAGTTTTTCTTGGCTGATAAATTTTAACCATAGGGACATATTCACGTTATTTTGTACAACATCTGACCATGCATGGAAAAAATAAACATGCATCAAAATTAATTTAAATGCCAATTTTGACACTACCAGGCTCTGATAAAATCATCCAAAAAAATCCATTTTTAATGCAATTTTGTCACAATCTCAGCCTCAGCCTCTATCTCCAGTCTGCCTCTCCCCTGCTGCAGCGTAATTAGCTCAACTCACCTCACCTGCGCTCCTGCTCACACCTGCACCTCGTCTGCTGCAATCAGGCCACCTACAAAAACCCCAGGGGTGTTTGCCCATCATGAAGGGCTAATCGTTACATCAACCAGCCACCTTCAGAATGCTGTGGATACACTCACCAGGACTGTCACTGAACTGGCTTCAAAACTTCAAGTTCCTCCACAAGCTCCAGATCCTGCACCTACCATTCAACCTCCTGCTCTGCCCGATGCTCCTGAACCACAAGTAGGATCTCCTGAACGTTATGATGGAGATCCTGGGACCTGTGCTGCCTTCATTACCAACTGCACCCTGCTCTTCGCTCTCCAGCCTCGCACGTTCTCCTCTGAAGCCGCCAAAGTGGCGTTTACCATCAACCATCTGATGGGGCGTGCAAGGCTCTGGGGAACTGCTGAGTGGGATCGTCACTCTCCTGCCTGTTCCAGTTTCCTCACCTTCACCACTGAACTCCAAAAGGTTTTTGGCCAGAATCCAGACAAAGCCGGGGTAGCGGCAGGTCTCTTGAGGCTCCAACAAGGTCGACGGTCCGTGGCAGACTACTCCATCGACTTTCGCACCCAAGCCAGTCCTAGTCGTTGGAACTCTTCAGCCCAGATAGATGCCTTCGTTCACCGTTTGGCAGACTACATTAAAGACGGACTGGTCTCACATGAACTCCCTTCATCCCTGGATGGCATCATCGACCTCGCCACTCGGATTGATCTTCACATCAGGGCCAGAAGAGGATCTAAAAATCTGACACCCAGTCATCTGTCCATCCCCAGTCCACGACCCAAAGATCTATCAATCAATCAATCAATCAATCAATCAATCAATCAATCAATCTTTATTTGTATAGCGCCAATTCATAACAATTGTTATCTCAAGACACTTTACAATAGAGCATAAAGCTCTTTATTTTATGGATACACATATATGCATAGATACATACATATAAAATACACATATATATATACAAATATATACATCCAACACCCAACATGAATCCATATAGCCAGTCATGGATCCCTCCATCATGGTGGCAAGAAAAAACCTTCTGTTAAGCAGCAGGAAATCTTGAATGTGGATCCCAGTCTCATGATGAACAGCAAATTCACACGATGCTGTGTCGGGTGTGAGGGCAAAAGAAGGGAGGTAAGAGGAGACAAGTGGACTAGAATAATAACTACAGTTAGGGACAGGTTCATGTACCATCAACCTGTCGTCTGATTTATTAGAGGGTAGCCTCTTGAGATGCTACATCTAATTTTCAAGAGGGTCCTCATTGTCTGAATGGTTGTGGTGATCATTTTCTAGAAGTATAATCTTAGATATTCTTACTGAAAATAAGAATTTATGGTAGTGACGAACTCATGGGTGCCCAGACCACAAGTGCATCCCAACCATATTTGTCTCCATTAAATATAAACAGTGTTGGGCACATTACTTCAAAAAAGTAATTGGCTATAGTTACTAGTTACTTTCCCAAAAAAGTAACTGAATTACTAATGGAATTACTCCTTCATAAATATAATTAGTTACCAGGTAAAGTAATTCATGTGTTATTTTTTTGAAAAAGCTTTTTCTGCTTGAACTGTGTGTCTCCATCTCTGTGTCCTTCCTTGTTGTTACCTGCTGCAGCAGCTCTGACATCATCAGTTCTCCAACAGCGCGGGCAGTGGAATTTGCCTGATAGACTAGAATGGGGGCAAAGTGCTCCACAGTAAGCTTCACTTACGTGCAGCGCTGTGTTGGTGAGAGCCAGCGCGCGCCAAGGTGCAGGAGATTAGCTTCAGATCTATTTTTTGCGCGGAGAAGTAAAATAAATCACGAAGCTGTGTGATTGAGACCAGCAAAGAGACCTTAGAGAAGCGAAGTGAGGCGTTGTTTATTTCTTTTCTCAGTCTATAACATGCTTCATGAGCGTGTGACATCGCTGTGCTCATCATGAGAGCCTGTGGCTCTACGGGGATCAGCCCTCCTCCTGCACGCAGGGACGCTGCTCGGTGCGCCCTTTCAGTGGGTTTTGTCTATCAGGGCAAGACCCTGGCACGGCGCTTCCATGTGCCGTGGAATTTGGGGGTGAGGCAGGTCGGAAAACAGCTGCTTGACATCGGTGCAAAGTAACGCGGCACATTTCACTATCAGTAACGGCGTTGTAACGCATGAAAAAGTAATTAATTAGATTACCAGTTACTGAAAGAAATAACGCCGTTATTACCAACACTGAATATAAATGTGTTAAAGGCCTCTTGAGATGTGACATCCCATTTTCAAGAGGGACTTCATGACTATGTGGTAATAAAAAATAGATACTGTAGGTGTAACGATCATGGATATGGAGATCATGCTAATAACTACATGAACAGCTATAATGATAATGCGAATGGAGTGTTCCTAATAAAATGGCCAACTATGTGTCATGTTTATAACTGTAGGGTGACATCAGGTAAATTGGGCCATCAGGTAAAATGGGCCATTTAAGCTTTAGATGACCCAGCCCCTCTGATTTTAAGAGCCAATGACAGCAAATGGTTTAAAATGGTTGACACAACTGTACTTGACAAGAAACAACAGATTTGTTTGGTCTGTAGTTGTTATTGTGGGAGGATCTAAGATTCAAATCCACACTGCACCAGAAAACTGCATGGTGAGTTGACTGGCATAGGGATATCTGATAAAAATGATAAGGATGATAACTCAATTTAAAAAACGTGTGTATATAAAATTTTTGATGCATAATATCTGTCTTGATGACACCTATTAGAAATAATGCTTAAAGTGTGGTATTTGGACATATTTGTTGGAATATTGATGCTTTTGTTAGTGGCCCATTTTAGCTGAACCTATTCAGTTAAGTTGGGCCCCCAGGTTCAGCTAAAATGGGCCACCCTTTTTATCAGTAACAAACGCACACATGCACATGTTTGGAGGGAATGGGGCCTGTATGTGGCCTGATGAGCAAATCAGTTGGTGTTCATTTAGTCATTCATAATTTACTATGTAATTAACAAAGTATGTTGCCATATTGACAGTTGTTTTACAATAAAAATTAATGACTATCCCTTTGCAGCTGGACTGGCCCAACTTACCTGATAAGCGTCCCATTTTACCTGATCGGCTGGCCCATTTTACCTGAACTCTGCTTGTGTAAAAAAGTTGGCTCAGCTGACCTATCAAGACCTGTAGGGCCTAAAAAAATATATTTACTGCACAATTCCAACACAATATGTAAAGAAAACAACCATTTTTAGCCATAAAACCACATTTTAGTAGAATAAGTTGTATTTTGTAAGTGCCTGAAGCTATTTACCAAAAAGTGGCCCAATTTACCTGATGTCACCCTAGTTATACCCCCCCCCCCCCCCCCCCCGCAGTCTAGGCCTGTTACATCTAAACTATGAGTCTAATTTATGAACTAATTTATTTATTAATTTATAAACTATGAGCTGGTCCCTAACTGAAAGCTTTATCAAAGACGAAAGTTTTAAGTCTAACCTTAAAGGTAGAGAGAGCATCAGCCTCCCGAACTGTGGTTGGTAAATTGTTCCAGAGAAGAGGAGCCTGATAACTGAAGGCTCTACCTCCCATACTACTTTTGGAGATTAATGGTACCACAAGTAGGCCGGCATTTTGGGAGCGTAATGTTCTAGAGGGGTTGTACGGCACTACAAGCTCTTTAAGATAGACTGCTGCCTGTCCACTGAGAGCTTTATAGGTGAGGAGAAGAATCTAGAATTCTATTCTATATGTAATGGGAAGCCAATGCAGAGAAGCTAATACAGGAGTAATGTGGTCTCTTCTCGTAGTTCTAGTCAGCACACGTGCTGTAGCATTTTGGACCAGCTGAAGCGTCTTAAGTGACTTGCTGGGACAGCCTGATAGCAGAGAATTACAATAGTCCAGTCTAGAGGTAACAAAAGCATGGACTAGCTTTTCAGCATCGCTCTGGGACAGGATAGGCATGATTTTAGCGATGCTACGAAGATGAAAAAAGGCTGTTTTTGAAATTTGCTTTATGTGGGAGTTAAAGGATAAATCCTGATCAAATAGCAGCTTTCTAGTCTCGTGACTCTACACAGCAAATTTGGTGGTGATTGGGCAAAGGATTTTGTAGTTATCAGCAGTCAAGTTTAAGCTTAGCTCATTATCAAACATAATTCAATACGCAGTAGCCATGTTTTTTCACCAATCAGGCTCATCTATAATAGAAATTTGACATTTTGTCTCCTGAGGCCATAAACCTGATTTAGTGTTGATTGAGAAAATCTTTTCCAAGGTTCTATTCATTTAAGTGTTTTTCAAAATATGCAAATTAGCCAAAAATCCAATTAGGTAGGCTTTAGGGGTCTAATTGGCTTTTTTGAAGAGCCCCATCACCTGCATCTGTGTGTCCAATTTCAGCTCAATCAGACCCAGGGCGTGAGGGTTGTGGCCTACCAGGTAAAGCTGCATTCAGGCCTTAATTATAGCGCCACCATGTGGTTTACCGGGCTGTTGATTTAGGCAAAGTTGGTGCACATTAGTTCCAATGTTTAGGCCAAATTTCAGCTTTCTGGCCCATTCCAGCTCACAGCAGTTTTAGCCCAAGTGGTAGAAGTAAAACAATGATAAATATAGCTGCAAGCAGCAATCCATGGTTTCAAAACTTTTTGGCTCTTTCCAACGGCTCTTTCAATTTCAATCGCTGAGTCACCTTTTTTTCTTCCTCTAAAGCTCTGTGGAAACACAGCCTGTCTCTAGGTCATTGAAGCCCAAAGCACCTGAAGAATAGGCACTTTATGATGATTAGGATACGCCCACTTTTCAAACTAACATGTAACTCAAGATTTTAGTTAATACTTGCCTTTACAACATGTCCACCAAATTTGGCCAGATTCCAACCAATAGTTTTTGAGATATGCACTTGTGCCAGGTTTCGTGTCCCTTGGTCATTCAAGCTCTCCACACATTAAGAAAAGGCAATATTCAGTAATCCCTGCCAACTGCAAGGATATTTGAGTTCATGGTGGCTATGTTTTTGGCCAGTCATGCTAATTTATTATAAAAATGACTGTCTCAGTCCCTGATGCCATCTGACAACAGGGGTGTTGATAGCAATAATATTTCAAACTTTTTATTCATTTTACTTTACTTTACTTTACTTTACTGCCTTTGAAGTTTTGCACTCTGTTATACACCCCCTTTTGGCCAATTTTGATGAAACTTTTTTTGCAGCATTCATACTTCATTTATAGTTGACCAACTAAGTCTCTGGGTCATTTCAGCAGACCACAGATGTTGAAAAGGTACTTCATGATGAATAAGCCATGCCCACTTTGACCAATAAGTTTGTGTCTCAAGATATTAGCTAAGCCTAACCCATAGAACATGCAAGCCAAATTTGGTGTAATTCCAACCAATGATCTTTGACATGTTTCCAAGTTTCCCTTGCCCGGGCGTGGGTTTCCAGGTTCCCCCCCTGGACCCAGGCCTGGGGGTGAGGCTCATGGGCAAGCTCCTGGTGGCCAGGCCTACACCCATGGGGTCCGGCCAGGCCCATCCAAAATAAGAGACGTGGGACCCTCCTCACATGGACCCACCACCTGTGAGAGGGGCATAGTGGTCAGGTGCATTGTGAGTTGGGTGGCAGCCGCAGGTGGGGAGCCTGGCAGTCCAATCCTCAGCTGCGGCGTCTAGCTCTAGGGACGTGGAATGTCACCTCTCTATCCAGGAAGGAGCTGGAGCTTGTGCGCGAGGTTGAGCGGTTCCAACTAGATATAGTCGAACTCACCTCGACACATAGCTTGGGCTCTGGAACCAGTCCTCTTGAGAGGGGTTGGACTCTCTTCCACTCTAGAGTTGCGGATGGTAGGAGGCATTGGGCGGGGGTGCCAGTGCTTGTTTCCCCTAAGCCTGAGGCCTGTACGTCGGGGTTTACTCCAGTGAGTGAAAGGGTAGCCTCCCTCCGCCTTCGGGTAGGGGGACAGAACCTGACTGCTGTTTGTGCCTATGCACCAAACAACAGGCAAAACAATTCAGCCAGGACAATGACACTTTGAAATAGTCAGGTAACACTGTAGAGTTGGCAATTGACTTTATTCATGTGTTTAGTCATGTGTGGTCTGTTTGCTGATGACCATCACCTGGCACCTGACCTTGAGCTGTCTTCTTGATATACCTGGTGGTGGTCCTCCCTAACAGACTGATTTCTCCAAAGACTTTATAAGTAGGGGTCCTGTTAAAACTGAGCTCTCATGTTCTTAATTCACACATACACACACACATCTACACTTCGCGTGCACTTTAAGACTAACATTATATGTTTATGGGGGGAGATTCTGTGTGAAGATGAGGTGCCATGTGTGTGTGTATAGTGATGAAGATCAGTATACACACACATGCACATACAGTCCTGATCAAAAACTTAAGACCAGTTGAAAAATTGCTAGAATATGCACTTTGCACATTTGGACCTTAATGAGGTTCAAGAAGAGAAAGCTTCTTAGCTTTAGCCATCAGGAGGGCATGACCGTGTGAATGCCTGACAGAAAATGAAAATTTTGAGCAGATTTTGGCTTTAATAGCCTGTGGTCTTAAACTTTTGATCAGCTGATAAACAGCCTATTTCAGGTTACTTGTTGTTTTCCATAAATTACTTATTCAAAGTGCTTTTTGTCACACTCCCCCTTCTTGCTTTTGCATATTGTAGCTCTACTTAAAATCTCATTAAGGTCCAAATGTGCAAAATGCATATTCTAGTATTTTTTCAACAAGATTTTGATCAGGACTGTATATGTGCTTTGTGTGCCCTTTCAAAGACCAGATCATGTTTGTGAAACTTTAAACAGAGATAATGGGCTCCGTTGTCATGGTAACCAACAGTCTTACACATACACGTACAGCCACTTTTCTTAAGGCGATTGACGCCCCTTGACAGTGTTGAACAACTGCTTAATGCTCCAAGACTGTATGTGCTACATGAATAGTAAAATGACCGTGAGCGTTGGACAAGTCTTTGGGTGGTGAATATAATTTTTTTGAGATGGTATGAGAAATGACAGAGTCATTGCGATTTAAAAAACAGTCAGTCCCAAAGGAGGAGAAAGTTTCAGTTTACAATTGCAGTCTATGGGAGATCTTCTTGGACTTTGGGAGCAACAGCTGGCTTTTACTCCCAAAGTCCACAAAGTCCATGAATTCTTGGGGGTTAAGAATCATGTGTCTCACACTCTACCATTTAAATTCATAGATTTTGAGGAGAATTTGATCAATGCAGGGGAGATTTGAAGACACGCTGACCAAAACTCTCTCCAATAGATTTTCTATGGGGGAGAGATGCTCGTTGCAAAGCCCCCAATAAATAAACGCGCGGGAGCCACACTCTCCATAGGTTTGCTATGGCATTTCTCTTGGAGGGGAGAACCGAAGCGGCTGCATCTGTATAATATGACTCAACGTGAAGAAAACTGCTTTTTTAGCAGCCTCACAGTTAAACACTTTTCAATCATAATCTGGGCCTTGTCTTTTGAAACACGTAAAGAATGAAGAGGGTCCTCATAATATCAGACATTAATGGTAAAGTTTTGTACCAAAAATAATATTACCCTTCACATTTCTCTTCAATGACTCCTCTGTGGTCTATTTAAACACTCACACAAAGAGCATTAAGGTCCAGATTTAACCAGAAGGGTTCAAATAAGGTTGGATCTGGTTTTAGGACATTTTAATTGCCTTTTTTAAAGGTTTTAATACTTACGAGCACAATTCAGGGCGGCGCAGTGGTGCAGCAAATAGTGCACGTGCCCCAGAGCAAGAACAAGAGAGTTGCTAGTTCAATCCCTGGGTCTTTAGGTGTGGAGTTTGCATGTTCTCCTTGTGAATGCATTGGTTCTCAGGGCACTCCGGCTTCCTAGCAGACCAACAAACAGGCTCATTAGGCTGATTCATGACTACAAATTGCCCTTTGGTATAAGTGTGAGCGGCTGTGGCTGGCAACTGGTCCAGGGTGTACCCTATTGAAATTGGCTCCAGCCCCCACAACCCTGACAGTGAGACACAGTATAATAATAGATAATAGATGATGGCAAAAATAACAGATAATGTTCCTTTTCTTTCAGTCTGCCAAATTATTCAACTACGCCAAATGGGAGAAGACTTGCCAGGCCCTGTTTATTGTGTTTGCTGTGGTGTTCATGGTTACCAGACTCATCATTTTCCCTTTCTGGTAAGGCTGAAGATCTGCCGCTAAACAGAGGATCACCATGTTTACATTCGAGAGATTTAAATTGATACTTCCTCACATAGATTCTGTGAGCCTGAGGAGGGTTGAACACCCACAGGTTGGATGGTTTGTTCTGATTCAGAGGAACAAAAAAGAAAGGAAAGGCTTCAAATATATTTGCATCCTCTGCAGTATCATAGAGCAGGCCAAATAGTAGAAATGACAGGCTGATCTGGTGTCATCACACTGATGTCTACCCCTCCCATTAAGAGCACATTGCTGTGATTGTGGGTAGTGCTATGAATTATGGGAAGCAAGATATCAAGCTGAGCATTAACATGAAGGGTGATAGGGTTTTAGAGGAGGTCAAGATTAATTAGCATGGTAGCATAGCATGGTAACTTATTGGCATCGTAACACCTGCAGAATTGTCATCAGAGAAACCCTGTTGATGCAGGTTGTTGGTTCAGTTTCATTCTCAATGCAAACAAACAGTGAGACCACCTCGGTCAGGTGAGCTCAAGGCGGTTGTTTGTACCGAAACAGGAACACTTGATGTGTTCATAAAGATTTTCTTTCTTTTGTTCAGTTTTTATTTATCTCAAATTAAAACAGACAACAAAACAGCAAAGTCAAAATAATGCATATAATATGTACACCAAACAAGTGTGCATGTCCGTCATATAAATGAACACATGCATTTATATGTTCAACACAACAACCAGTCTGAGAAGGAACAGGAAGAAGCAAATAGCTTATCTGGTCCTGCCCATGCCTCTCAAATCAGATCCAATACTAAAACTTAGTAAAAACTTAGTAAATCATGATATGAACAACAATATATCTTCATAGAAAACTAAATCTTTAAGAGAACAAGACACAACAGTAAGTAAGCACTTCAGAGAGTGTAATTGTATATATTATAAACAGCTATTTATCTATACATGTTATACACACAGTAGCTTTAAACAAATGTACATGTCTGACTTCATTAAATATCATTTTCATAACTAAATATTCGAACAAACTGAGGGAATGAACACATACACCCGTACACCCTGGTCTTCATATAGGAAGATGTGTGGGGACATTCAAAGTCTCTAACCATCTGTGTCTTTGTCCACGCCTCAGGCTGATCCACTGTACCTGGGTGTACCCCGTCCATCATTACCCCGCCTTCTTTGGCTATTACTTCTTCAACGTGATGCTGGTGGTTCTTCTCTGTCTGCATGTCTTCTGGGCCTACCTCATCCTCAGGATGATCAGAAAGTTTATCTTTGGCAAAGTAAGTCTGCTCTCTGTGGAGCATTTCTGTACTTCTTTCATGTAAGAAATAGGTCCTGAGGTGAAGAGAACCCGTGCATGCACAGGGAAGAACATGCAAACTCCACAGATAAAGTTTCTGCCCTGACCCAGGGATTGAACTAGCATCTTTCTTGCTGTGAGGCACTACTTGCTGTGCCAATGTGCCATTAATTAATAAAAAGTTGTATAATATGAATATTTTTTTGGCCAGTCAGCAGATTATAAGTGTATTTCTATTTTGCACCATTTGTTAGCATTTCTTAGCCTTTATAGGTGAGCTCAGTCCCTATCACTCATTTGGCTCTGGAGAAATGTATCTCTGAGGCTGCCATGAGGACTTTTTGCCTTGTTCATAGAAGTGCTCCATCACCAGAGGAGACCATGGAGAACATGTGTTAGTGACATTCACATGTCAAACATCTGCTCCACACTCTTTCAATGATGCTGTGTCTCTCCTGTTCCAGCTGACCAGAGATGAGCGCAGTGATGGAGAAGAGGAGGATGATGAAAGTGTGGAAAAGAACACTTCATCAGAAGATGAAGAGGAAGAGGTCACTAAGTTTTGTAATGGACAGGCCGTGGAGGAGAGGGGGGAGAAGAATGGATGCTTCGGCTCTTTATCTCCACCAGAGAACATCTGCTGGTCGAAGACGGTATGCTAAATCCTGCTGGAGGATGAAGATTATGGACCAACACTTTCACACAGTGGACTTCATGGACCAGAACCACTGTCCTTAAAACAGAACTAAAGTATCCCTTTATATTTCCCTCCAACTGTAATTAAGTTTATGGAGTCATTTCAACATGAAGGTGTCAGCACGTTGGAGAGGTGGTCAGTGATCACACAGATGGGATGAAGGGGATCTAAGCGCAAGTATGAAGATAGGTCTGGCATTTATTCTGCTGAGGAGGACTCCATCAGATGGAGAGTTCCTGAGACCATGAGGACAGGGTGATGATGCTACCATGAGGACAACAGGCCACTGTTCAAACCTGAGGAGCTCTTGTTGGAGATGTTTTCAAATCTGAGCCGTCATGTCAGAGCTGACTGGCCTGTTAGGATATATAGGCAATGCTAAGGGTGCCGTAGCCTCCAGGGTTGCCTCAAAATCATTAATCAATATATTATAATTAAAACTAGTAGTTAAGCTATTAACTCTGAAAATGAAAAAGCTCACATTGATTCAAATGTAAAACGATGTAATATAACTAAAACTGATAAATTCCAAAAAAGATACTTCAAGTAATATTACTTATTTACAGGATTTTTGTTTTGTGGTGAGGGTATTTGCATTGTTTTTAATTTTTATTTTGTATTTTTTTGTAGTTTGTGAAGCATGTAAATTTGGATGACGTTATCTTATAAATCAAAGACAATGGTAAAAATGTGATGTCATCGCCTGAAATTACAGATACTCAGAATTTGATGTATATATTTAAAATCAGGATATGGACAACTGAAACTGGAGAAATCTGTAATA
>JAZDUH010000068.1:1720000-1745000 GCA_036419115.1 Scarus forsteni | reverse complement strand
TATATATATATATATATATATATATATATATATATATATATATATATATATATATATATATATATATATATATATATGTGTGTGTGTGTGTGTGTGTGTGTGTGTGTATATCAGTGGCGGCTGCTGGTCAGTCAGGGAGGGGAAGCTCATTTTTTTTCTGGCCTACATCATAAATTTATTTATTTATGTAAATGATCTGTGACCCTGTTGTACCAACTAGGTGTCTTTTCCAGGGATTTTATTCCCCAAAACCCACTTTTGACCAGACAACACATTTTATTTGTGACAGCACTTCCAGTGAGCCATCTCACCTTGTCATACCAGGAATGATGAAAAGACCTGTTTCTTTTCCCCACATTTTGAACTAAATCAATCTAAGGAGTTGATCTGCCCTGCTGTTTAACTCTAATTTTCTCTTCGTAAGGAAGACTATCAAATGGCCTCGCCAAAATCTGGTCTACAACATTCATACTATCTGCCATGATGTGCAGCTTGCTAGCAGCTGGAGCAGCTATGTGAGACTACTGTTTGACAGGCTGTGAGTGTGAGTGAGAGGGAGAGAAGCTCCCCAGTCACAGCTGCTCGTTTGTGAAAAGAAAAGGTGGCAGGAGAGAATCTTCAAACACAGCGCTAGTCGTTTTTAAGAAAGATAAAGTCTCTGGTGACCGATAAATCCTCCGGATCAGTCCAGAACAACTGAATGTAAAACTTAGAAGATACCCCGGTGAAGGGTGAGCCTTCAAGATCGCTGATTGGCTCATTTTACTGTCAATCAAAAAAGGATTCGGCCTCAGACAGATCATCCAATCATCATGCAGAAGCTGAGCGTCCAGGCCAGCCCACTGCCTCATAGACCCCCAGAGACGCTGAGCGTCCGATGGGCGGGACAAAGCCCAGCGTTTATCCAATGACCGTCCAGTTTCCACAGTGGAACAACCCACTCTAAGTTTTCCTGTTGAAGTCTGAAGACGCTCAGCGTCCGACTCCAACTGTAGAGAGACAGAAAGCACTATTTGTGGCAGCGGCAGCTCGTAGTGGCATTTCCGGTGGCAGCCATAGATGCCGTGGCAGCTAGACGGACCTGCCATGGCACTTCCGGTGGCAGCCTGAGCTGCCACTGAAGCTGCCACTGACTGTGGCAGCAAGGACTGACTCCCAGAGGCAGCTGCCGGTGATTGTGTCACTTTATACGTGGCTCCAGAGGCAGCTAGCGGGGCAGCCGCTACGATCTGCCGGTGATTGTGTCACTGTATACAGGGCTCCAGAGGCAGGTTCTGTGGCACTTTCGGTGGCAGCCTGAGATGCCAGTGTAGCTGCCACTGATTTTGGCAGCTTGGACTGATTTCCAGAGGCAGCTAGCGGGGCAGCCGCTACGACCTGCCGGTGATTGTGTCACTGTATACGGGGCTCCAGAGGCAGGTTCTGCGGCACTTTCGGTGGCAGCCTGGGCTGCCATTGAAGCTGCCAACTGATTGTGGCAGCTAGGACTGACTCCTAGATAGTCAGTTGGCTTAGTCAAAGGATTGCACACATGCCATTTTTTGCATGATGTTTCCTTGGGGTCAGTTACTGAATTTGAGGATAGGAGCCCCTGACAAATATCTATTTTAAGTATCAAATTTCAAGACTGTTAATATCAATGAAATATGTGAAAATCAGCTTTGCATTTTTCAGACTATATGTATCATTAAATGAACAAATTACTTCCAAATGTGATAAAGTTGACTTGCTTTGACATTATGAAAGTCACTAACATGACATTTTTATCAATAACATCTTTATTGCCTTGATGAATAAAAATGAATGTGTACCATAGTGTGAAAACATGTTATAGAGCTGTGCATTTTGACTACCTGTCACAATTGCTCAGTCTCAGAGAGATGGCAATGCATTATGAGTAATTCATCACAAGAATAAGAGAAAAAAAAAGCAGAAAATAGGTATAAGAAATATAAAAATGAATTTGTTTGGATAATAAGAAAATTTAAAAAAGCAATACTATAGTAAAAGTAGTACGAATATTAAGACTACATGGGCAATAATACACAGTGTAATTAAGAAAGATATGGTACAGAATGATTTCCCAACTATTTTGTTAGAGATAATAAAGACATATGTGGAAAAATACAGTAGTAAATTAATTAAAGTAATTAATTAAAGATTAATAAAATAAATCCAGAATCAACAGAAAATGTGGCTGTGGGCCACTCAATCAGAGGTAATGTCAACAGTATTTTTCTTGGTAAAGCAGAGAAGGAAGATATACTGCATACTGTAAAAAATGTGCAAGTAAGAATCAACTGACTGTGAAACCATTGACATGATACTGATAAACAGTATAATAGAATTTGCTATTGAACGAATTCTAATTAAATATAAATTACCCTTTTCAACAGGATTATTTCCTGATGAGATGAAAATTGCCAATGTGATTCCACTTCACAAGAGTGGAGATTAACATTGTTTCTCAACTTCAGACCAGTATTCCTGCTTTCCACAATTTTCAAAAAACTTTTAAAAAAATATTTGTTTCCAGGTTAGATGCATTTCTTGACAAATACAGTGTTTTAGCAGTTGGGTTGGATTGAGGGCAAATGGATTTAACTAATTAAATATGCACAGAAATTGACCAGAAAAATCATTGTAAGCATCTTTGTTGATCTTGACCCCATTGATCAGACTATACTTCTTTAAAACTTGGTAGCTTTGGTATTAGAAAACTGGACTCAAAGAACAAGTTATTAAAAAACAGAAAACACATTTCAGATAAATAATATAAAATTGAATGTAAAAAACATCACCCGTTGGGTACCTCAGGGCTCAGTCCTAGAACCCAAACTTTTTTGTTTGTATGCAAATGGTGTTGTTTATGTTTTTTAATTTCTTGATTGATTTTTTTCAAATGATACTACCTGGAAAAAATAAAATCAAGTACTGGATGTGGTCAAATAGACTTAATAAAATAAAGGAATGGTCTGATATTTATCAATTGTTATTAGATCTTAAAAATACATTATGATTTTTAGTAAAAAAAGTAAAAATCTAAATGCTCCCATACACACTGCCTGGCGACAAAAAAACAAACAAACCAAATAACCATTTGAATTTAACTGAACAGACAGGTACGAGCCTCCTATTGGATGAGTACTGCATGAGTGATTATTTTTCAGCTGGAGACAGGTTATTTAACCCCAGCTGATGTAATGAGTAGCTTCTCATTTCTTAAACCATGTCAAAGACACATCCTGTGGTCGTGGAAAAGATGTTAGTCTGTTTAAGAAGGGTCAAATCATTGACATCAAGCAGAGAAAACATTTAAGGAGATTGAAAAAAACGACTATTACAGTTGTTTTTTTGGCCAGTTAGTGTTTGTTGGTGGTGCTGAAATTCATAAAGTAAATTGAAAGTAGATTTAAGGAGTCAAGATTGTTCAAAATCTTGCCCTGGTTTTTGATATATTTATATATTAAATGTGAAATATCAAAAACCAGAGCAGAGGGCTCATTAAATGAAAAAGCCCTTTGCCTTTTGTATGTCAGTGATTGTTCCATATCTGACCTATTGTATGAAAGTACAGGGAAGTGATTGTAAAACATTTACTCATTACATGTTACTTTTACAAAGAAAGAGCCATTAGAGCAATTAGAAGTCACATAAAGATAGAACAAAGCCATTATTTACAAAGTTGAACTTGTTAAAATTGTATGCATAATTGGTTTTCAGCATTCTTCTATTTGTGTTTAATGCTCTTAAGAAAACGTGACCAACAACCAAACAGAAAAGTTTTAAAAAATAGAGTCAGTATAACTTATCTTTAAAAAGCAGAGATGTAGGACCAAACAGTTCAGCTTAATTTATTTACTGCCATCTGAATGTATAGTGACACAGTATTTGTCTATTTGAATAGCTTGATATTTAAATTTTAAACAAAAAAGAGGGAATTCTTTCCATTGAAGTTTTTTAAATTTCGCCTACTTTGCAGGGCTTTAAGGAAGATGTACAGGTACCAGGTGTCTTGGTACTCTATTTTACACATCATTGGGGGGGGTCAATAATCAGAGGATAAATTAAAATCAGTTTCAAGTTCTTTACTGGACAAAAAAAGAACAATTTATCATCAATGTTTTTCTTATGAATCACAGAACTATTACTTTGACATGAACAATAACATTTGGAAAACAACTTTGGTGTTGTATATGAATATTTTCGATACCTGTGTTGGGCTCCTAAGCTAAAATCCTCACTGTGACCCCAAGCATCAGTTACTATCTTGTCTTCACACCATTAGTCCTATGTTTTCAGACTGTGCTTAAGATGCTGAACACTCATCATCAACAGACATCAGCAAAATACACTTATTACAGTATATAAAAATGACCATATTTTGAGTGAACACATTTTGTCTCAATGCTAAATCAGACAAAAGTAATATGATCTAACTGTTCAAGGCTGATTCCCCTGTTGACATGTCTCAGTCTAAAATCAGCTGCAAGTTAAAGAAGGTGCTGTTTCTTCATTTTGCTTACATACTGGCATAATTTCAGCCTACTTAAGGTACAACAGCTTCAATTCAAACATAATTCACAATGCAGAGGTCAAACACAATAGTATGAAAAATATTAACACGTGTTAATGTTTTAATATATCTTTAATACATACACTGTAAACACTGTTTGTCTGCAAATGATTGCATTCTGATCTTACCTATCCTACCTATTAAAATCTTCATACCTGCTTTATTGTCTTGCACTTTCCTCCAGGCTCTAAAGTTGATTTGCTGCCAACTTTGTCTTAGAGAACTAAGATCCAGAGACTTTTTGCTCACAGTGACAACACCTTTGGACCAAGTGGGGACCCATGCACTTTTGTTTCAAACTGTAATCTCGCAGGATCAAGTCAGTGGTATAGACTTAAAACCGAAAAATTTTCAACCTTTTTTTTTTTTTTTTACATAGAATGAAACATAATACAGGCTGAGTCACTCTCATTGTGTGAAAGAAAATTCATTAGACCTATGTTATTTGCTGCATGGTCTAATGTCCATCTTTGTGTATCATTGCCACATGCCTACTGAAGCTGCCTATTTCTTGAAGTGTCTTTTGAGTGTTTTTTTTCCTCAATCTGTGTTTTATCAGTTGTTTTGTTTTATGAGACATTAGACAAAGATAAGATACTTCAGACCAGCAGTGATAGACGAGGTAAAAAATGAAACACAAACAAAATATAGGATTACAAAATAAAATCAATAATTAACAACATAATAAATGGGGAAATTGCAATTCAACCGACAACCATTTGCTGATGTTTGCTGTAATTCACTTCAGTGGCAGCTTCCTGCCACTGAAGCTGCCACCGAAGCTGCCAGCAGCTTGCCCCTGAAGCTGCCACCGGAAGTGCCGCGGAACATGCCTCTGAAGCCCCGTATACAGTGGCACAATCACCGGCAGGTCGGAGTGACTAACCCGGCATCAGCCTCCGGAGCCCCGTAAAGCTACAATCACAGGCAGGAAGGACTGGCTGCCGCGACAGCTGCCTCTAGGAGCCAGCCCTAGCTGCCAAAATCAGTGGCATCTATGTATATATATATATATATATATATATATATATATATATATATATATATATATACATAAATATGTGCTTGCCCTTGCTGCAACTGTAGCGCTGAGACGCTGCGGGGATGAATGAGAAGGAAGTTGCGCCAGTTACCTGTAATAAGAAGCTGATTCTGAACAAAAGATGAAGGTATTCTAGCTCATATTTAGTCAATGAAATGTACACACAGCAGGACATATCACCACTTTTTTGGGGGACATTTTAGGGGAAGCTGAGCTTCCCTTGCAGTCTTAGAGCAATCGCCACTCGTATATATATATATATATATATATATATCAGTGGCGGCTGCTGGTCAGTCAGGGAGGGGAAGCTCATTTTTGTTCTGGCCTACATCATAAATTTATTTATTTATGTATGTAAATGATCTGTGACCCTGTTGTACCAACTAGGTGTCTTTTCCAGGGATTTTATTCCCCCAAAACCCACTTTTGACCAGACAACACATTTTATTTGTGACAGCACTTCCAATGAGCCATCTCACCTTGTCATACCAGGAATGCTTAAAAGATCTGATACTTTTCCCCACCTTTTGCACTAAATCAATCTAGGAGTTGATCTGCCCTGCTGTTTAACTCTAGTTTTCTCTTCGTAAGGAAGACAATCATATGGCCTCGCCAAAATCTGGTCTACAACATTCATACTATCTGCCATGATGTGCAGCTTGCTAGCAGCTGGAGCAGCTATGTGAAACTACTGTTTGACAGGCTGTGAGTGTGAGAGAGAGAGAGAGAAGCTCCCCAGCCACAGCTGCTCGTTTGTGAAAAGAAAAATTGACAGGAGAGAATCTTCAAACACAACGCTAGACATTTTTAAGAAAGATAAAGTCGCTGGTGACCGATAAAGCCTCCGGATCAGTCCAGAACAACTGAATGTAAAACTTAGAAGATACCCCGGTGAAGGGTGAGCCTTCAAGATCGCTGATTGGCTCATTTCACTGCCAATCAAAAAAGGATTCGGCCTCAGACAGATCATCCAATCATCATGCAGAAGCTCAGCGTCCAGGCCAGCCCACTGCCTCATAGACCCCCAGAGACGCTGAGCGTCCGATGGGCGAGGACAAAGCCCAGCGTTTATCAATGACCGTCCAGTTTCCACAGTGGAACAACCCACTCTATATTTAAGCGCTGAAGTCTGAAGGCGCTCAGCGTCCGGCTGTGTTGAAGCACTAAGATGCAGCGGGGATGAATGAGAAGAAGTCCGCCAGTTACCTGTGATAAGTAGCTGATTCTGAACAAAAGATGAAGGTATTCTAGCGTATATTTAGTCATATACTACACATGTACACACACACACACACACATATATATATATATATATATATCTACACACACACACACATATATATATATATGTATATATATATATATATACATATATATATATATATATATATATATATATATATATATATATATATATAAAATGAAACTCTGAATATATAAAATTAAGTCTGAATATATAAAATGAAACTCTGAATATATGGAATGAAGTCGCCATTATTGAACGTCCTAACGTACGCCATTTGTAAAGCGGTAGCTTCTTGCACAGTTGGCAGAGCAAAATGAGTGAGGCTGCGCGAAATTTAGTGGCTGCAATATTGAGTAATGAAGAGGTTATTAACACCCTGACCAGTGTATGCACTGGACAGAATACTAATAGAAGCAGCCGTGTTGAACACCGCTCGACTGAAGAGGAAATCAGTTCACTGTTTCGTGGACCGGGTGCAGCGAACTCCACCGGGCAGGCAGTAGAAACTCATCAAGCCACCATACCTGCCACACCACAGGTGACCCTACACACATCACCGATCTACAATCTCCGTCCATTTACTCGGAGCTACCCCAGGCAAAAGAGGTAAAAACTGGGCTTCATTCGTCTATAGTGAAAGTTCTTATGTTATGCCCCGTCATAACACAAAATCAAGTTAAAAATAAATGTTTCAGGACAAGTACAGATTCTTTTTGGCACTTTGTACCCATATGAAATTAACCAATGCAATTTGATGTGTTACTGTCAGGGTATAATAGTTTCAGAAGTCGTATTTGGATCAATGTTTATCACTTGTATGAGTAGGGGATATTGGGTTGGTTGTAGCAGGACATTTGAACACACACAATTAACCTTAATCAGGAAGGGAAGAGGCAAGAGTGATAAGAGGACAAAAATAGATTAGTTTAGTAGAGCCAGACCTGCTTTTTCTCTGAAAAAGTTTTACTGCAGAACAAGTGAAGGCCTAATTTTAAAAATCAGGTTAAAGAATATACTCCATTTTAAAGTGTATTTCAAGTATGGAGTATTTTTAGTACATTTTTCTGTGAAAAGTAGCCTTAACCAGCTAGAGCATGACTTAATAAAGCAAAAAAAGTAAAGCATTCAACCAAAACGATTTAAACAGATATGCAACATGCTGTGATATTAAATATAGTTTATAAATATCAGCAAAAATATATGGTAAGCACTCGTCATCGTTTCATACATGTTCTTTTTATCCATGGGTGATGTAATATATCTCATACTTGAATATAACTTAGATTTACTATTTGGCCTGATAAATATTACCAAAATATTTATCTTTATGACACCTAGTGTCAAAAAAACAGGTCCAACATGTGACTGCCTGCTTGTCCATTAGGTATTTAATCTGTATTGTAGGTCAAGTATTGCTTTAAGATTGAATATTGAGATGGCTGCTTAACCTGAATTAGTGTTGAAGTTTAAACTTTATTACCATGAAGTGATTGATAATATATTTAGAACTTACTCAGATGCTATTAAAAATGTAAGCACAAACTTCCCACAGAAATTACTGAGGTTAAAATAAAGGCAATAATACTCAAAACTACTTTAACACAGAGAATAATATAAATAATTAATTAAATGCCATGGTGATTGTAGAATGTGACAAGTCTAGTAACGATCTGTTATGAGGAGAAAGGTGAAAAAGTATTACAATTCCTCCTGTGTCCCCTGTATTATTCTTTGCTACAAGGAGAGTTAATGATTTGAAATTATTGCCATGTATTCAATGTAGGCCTGTAGACTTAATTTAAAATATGTAACTCTCAGTCTTTACCAACTTTTGGGTTAGTTTTGTTTTTTCATCCTTTCTTAAAGTGATAAAAACTTTAAACTAATTGTAGTACTACCATATTATAGTTAAATTTTAGTATAACCATAACAGCCTATATGAACAATTCCATTCTGGTTTCCGTCCCCGCCACAGCACAAAAACAGCCCTCATCAAAATCACTAGTGACCTCCTCATGGCAGCTGTCTCCATTCTCATCCTCCACGATCTGAGTGCAGCCTTCGACTCTATTTCTCACCCCATCCTCAATAGACTCACCTCCACAGGCATCACTCACACGCCCCTTCACTGGTTTCACTCTCACTAGTTCACTTCATCCAACTCAAGTCCTTTCCTTAAGTACCTTCGATAATTCGGTCCCAAATCCACTTTATCCAAAGCTGACAGTTTCTCCCTCACCACAGATCGCTCCACAGTGTCCCCCACCACTGGAAGTCTCTCCCCTCGCACCTCAGAAACCTGGACTCTCTACCTCACTCCAAATCACAACTCAAAACCTATCTGTTCAAACTGGCATACCCTCCATAACATCTCTGTTCTTTTTTGACCTTATGGCCCTCTTATTTGTTGTTTTTATTTATTTAAATTGTGTTTTAACTACTCTGTAAAGTGTCCTTGAGTGTTCAGAAAGTCGCTTTTAAATAAAATGTATTATTATTATTATTATTTTTATTATATAGTAATGTTATTTCATTTTCTTCAACATTTCTCAGGTGTCAGCCTCAGTTAAAGAGCACACGGCCTGTGTCTCAGCATTTCACCAAAGAGGTCATTCTTCTACCGGACCCTTCAACTTCGCATGTTCCAAGACGTGCAAGCAAAGCTTGGCTTTTTGAGAATGGGCATGTGAAATCTGCAGTGGAGTTTGGTTGTGACTGGGACTCCAACAAAGTCATGATGGCAATACAGACAGCCTTTCAGCCAGTCGTGCAGGGATGTAGGTGAGTTTTTGATCTAATTTTACTTGTATTAATATGAGAACAGGCTGTATTCTATTATGAAAGGTTCACAATGCATGTTGAAAATAACTGTACTTTAATTTTCATCTTGCCTTTGCTCATCATTGTGTAAGTGTAGTATATCATGTTTGTAAAGGTGTCCTTCAAAGGCGAGGTTACCTGAAATCCCTACAGACCAATGGTCACATTTGAAGCTGACGTATTTCCATATTCTTTGGGGTTGTCTTTCAGCATTAAAACAAGCTTCATGTATGGTGTTTTTTCCCTTTAGACTACAGATCTTGCTGTCATGTCACTCAAAACTGGTTGAGCCATCACTCAGTCCAACACAATCTCTGAATGGTGGCCTTGTGAAAAAGCTGTTCCATCAGAAGTCCATTTATGTCAGACCTGACAAAGTCCTACTCAGCGAAGACAACGAGGACAGAGAATCTGTAAGTTTAGCACTTGGGTCAGACTACACAATTTAAGTGCTATTTGCCTGACATAACAGTCTTAGGGTTTTTGAATGTGTGCACTGCAACAATTGGTCATTTTATCTTGTGTCATGCATCAGAGTGAAGAGCAATCAAAATATTGCCTGGAAAGTCTCATGGCACCAACATAAGGTCTAGCATGTTTGATTTTTTGTCCTGCCTTGTGCCTTTACACCAGAGCTGTTGATCATTGAGAGCAGTGAAAGTATGACAGAAAGAATTTTTTTTCAAGCTTTAACAACAACATCCCATCCTTTATGACAAGTTTTAGAGGGACTATTACTACAGACAGTAAAAAACAAAAATGTTGGCGAGAATGGCAGAGGCACCTTTTCACCTTGATGAAAAAAATAGCATTTAGCATCAAAGTGATATGATTCAGCATAATACCTGGAAGGAAAAACAAATTCATAGTACTGTAAATGTATCTTATCTTTGGCATCATCCCTCTCTCCAACATCATTATGTTGGTTGTAAAGTAAGTTGGATACAACCTTATAGTCTATCATGCCAGCCTGTCAAGTTATGTTTCAGTTGTATCCTCTTATCTGACATAGAAACTGTTGTAACCAACACAAAAATGAGAGTAAACCTTCAAGTAAACCATCAATTAAAAACCTAACAAGTGTTTGACATTGAATGGATTTTAAACTGGACACCATCAAACAATATGTCATTTCATATGTTTTGATAATATACAAAAGTTAGTTACATTGTTCTATGTTTGGTGTAGCGCAATGGAGAGGTTTGTTTTATTTTTCTGTTTTATTGACAGTCATTTTCAGATGCAGAGAACAGCCGTATGAACAGCTGTGATTTTGCAGCTGCATCAGACACAGACAAATACAGTAAACATCTACAAGGACTCCCTGAACTTTATTCAGATTTTCAAAATTGCATGTATTTATTTGTTTTTGGTCTGTATTTTATGCTCACCCTCATATTATTTTAATACCACTCCTAATTATGTATTAATTTACTCTTCTTTCTTGTTTTCATAGGAACTGGAAATCCAGGTAACATTTCCAAAGAAACTGTTTCAGCCGTTCCCACTTTCCAGACCCAGCCCCTCTCCCATGTCACAGCCTCTGTGTCTGATGCTGATGAGGTCATCTGGTGTGTTGCACCCTCCATTTCTGCTGACAATTTTGGAGCATCCACCCATGCTGCTGTTATCACTATTGAGTAGAGTGTGATGTCATCTCGTGAAACATCAGCCTTATACAGGGACAACACACACAGTGGCCCCACTGTCAATCTCTGCGTTGACAACCAAAATCACTCTGTTATTAACACCTCCACTCACTCCCATGGTCCTACCTATTCCAATGCATCCGGTAACTGCTCATCGAGCACATGTTACAGGTTTGTCTTCAATGCATTTACACTTCACATCAGCCAGGCTAATTTGCAATGGACTTTATTAATGATACAATTTTGTGTAACAGTGCTCTTGCTACCAGATCTTTGTAACCATAATCATTAAAATAATAAAAAAAACAACTGATTATTCATGGCACCAAAATTATTTAACTGTAATTTGTTCTTTTAAAGGGATCAGAGGAATCTTGGTTTGTTTTTGACATGGCTGTTTTAATACAATGATACATTATTTTTTTAGGACATACCTTGGACTGTTTGAGGAAGAATACCTCTCTGATGATCCTGATCTACAGGAAGCCATTTCACGCTCTTTGGATTCCAGTGCATGTGAGAAGTAAGTGAAAACATTTTTAAATAAATGATTGTCTTGTCATGGGCAAGGAAAGAGGGTAAGCAGGGTAAATTTTGGTGATTTACTTGTTGCCTCTTCATATGTGTACAATACACTGTTTTTTAGTGATATGAAGATGAATCAAGAGAGCATATTAGAGGCGACTGCTGCTCGGGTGGATAATGACTGCACTGTGCGCTTTAACATCATAAGAAGAAACGTGTGGAATGGAGCATCCAGAGCCATGGGCAGGTCTAATTTTTCCCCTGAGAAGAAGGTCGATGTCAAGTTTACTGATGATTACGGGATCTCAGAGGGTGCTGTGGACAATGGAGGACCTACAAGGGAGTTTTTCTGTCTCTGTTTGCATGAAATAAAGGACAACATTGGCATCTTTGAGGGTCCATCCAATGCCAAAGTTCTAACATGCAACTCAAAAGGTATTAATGGTTCTAATAATTTGGGTTGCTGTTGTTTTTTGCTTGTTTTATAATTTCAGATCTATAAATTGTATCTAAAATAGGGCTGTCACTTTAGTGCATTAATTAGATTAATTAATTACACTGCAAATTAATGTGTTATAAAAATTAATCGCAAGATTAATCATAGCACACAAACATTTTGATATTGTCCAGCTGGAGGACCCGTACATGGCAGTGACACGTCACTTCACACATGCGTCTCTAGTCAAACCAAACAAAGCCCAGGTAAACACAGGAATGGCATATTTAAGACTTAGGGCTCTAATTTCGTAGACCAGGCGCAAGCGCAGGCGCACCTGCCTGCGCCGGCCTTCGCCGCGCGGACTGGGTGTGACCTGCGCACTTTGCAAGTTTCCTGCAGTGCCAAGAGAGGCGCACTCATGGCGCACAGGGGCGCAGAAGTTGCGCGTCCACGCCCACGTCTCTGCCTGTGGTGGAGTATCAATGAATATGAACTGGCTACTCTTAATCATAATCGCAGAGTGTGCATCGGTCAGGATGCAACACCTTTCCCCCAAGACTTATAATCAATAAAAAACTGGAACTCTTGAAAGTTCACTTCTTTAATTAAGTGTGGTTCTGCAAGACAGTAATAAAGTAAACATTACTCATAAGTCAGTACAATAAAATACTAAATAACATTAACTTAAATAAAGAGTCAATAAACCCTATATATTGTCAGAAGTATACAAATAAAAGTGTCCTGCACAACAGAAAATATGACACTCAGCGATGCTCACAAGGCCATCAACAAACATTGCAAAGGAGCCATAACATATGCAATCATGAATGTGCTCAAACTCACATCTCTATGGACAAACACTTCTGAAGTGGAGAGTAGTCAGCAGCAAACAAGAACAAACAGAAAGCCTACATGCCTTCCTCTGCAGACTGATGAAGGAAAAAGTGCTGAGTTGGCTGTGACTTCTTCTCTCTGACCAATGGGCAGGCCACTCAGCAGTGTCTGCTGCAGTGCCCCCTAGTGGCCGAGCTCTGAAACCTGTCCAGTGGTTCAATATTCACAACACTGCCTTTCCGCGCAAATGTCAGAGTAGGAGGAGAATAGACGTGAGTGGGATTATCACAGCCGATCGCTGTCTTCACCAATCAAATGAGCGCCTCTCCTTGCCTTTAAATGCGCTGCGGCTGAGGCGCAGCGTCTGATTGGTCTGAATTATCCCCGCCACCGCGGAAACAGTGTGCTGGAAAGACCCAGCAGTGGAGACGCTGTCCCTTCAGCATGAGAATGGACAGCGGGGCGCGTCACCGTGTGGGCCAGCTCCCGGGACAGATGTAATCTGTTCCTTTGTCATTAACAGGAGTAAAAAAAAATAAGAGACAGTTACACCACAGCTGGCTTATCCATTCATAATGCTTGTGATCCACCTGCACTCCTGGTTTGTCATCGCCAAATAGCAGAGCCTTTAGTGATAAACTGTATACTCTCCCGGTGTCTCCTCCTCATCCTCCTTGCAATAATGCTCTCCATCTTTTTAGAGCACGTTAAAAATAAAGACTAAAATAGAGGAATATGGGAAATCACGGGTAAATCCTGAGTGACATACATCTATTTTCTCTCCTTTTCGTCTTTTTTCCTTTTTTGTTTTGAATTTAAGCTGTGGTCTCTGATTTGAAACCACTTGGCCTGAGGGATTTATTCAGCAGACATCTCCACTGTAGTAAACAAAAGCCATTACCTGATCAACCAGGGGGTAGCAGATGATCTTCTGAAGGTCTGGCTGACTGGGAGGCATTAGATTGCTCCGTTAGCCGCTAACAGGCACGCAAAACCTTGTGAGCAGTTCGGGTGTGGGCCCAGCCTCCCGGTTCGCCTAGGCTTTTCTGGCTCCATGATAGTTCAGTAGCTAACGGCACTAGCTGCTCACCCCGGAGTAGAGGGGGAGGAGGCAGGACATGACACCTATGCATGGCGCGCTGCGTGGTAGGGAGACAGGGATTGGATGGACTCACGGACCAACTCACGGACCAGTTGAACCTTACAGGCTTCTAGGCTTGATTGGTCAGCTAGTATGCAGCTTTTCAGCGGATATACTGAATGGACTTTTTTCGTTCTTTTTGGTCTTTATACTGTGTAGATAGGACCATAGGACCATAACAGCCTTATAAACGGTGTTATTAAAATGTACAAAGTTTCCAAATCGTAGACCATAGCTTTAATGAAATGAGAGAAGCCAGATATATACTCAGTATCAGATGTTAAGGCTGTTTATTGTTGACTTGTAAGATGTGCATCAAACTTCCAGCTGCCGTCAGGTTAAGTTTCCATTATGACAAACGGCTTTAATCCAACATCATATGTGACGGGAAGGTTAATATAGATACAAATGTATATGCTGGTTTAGACAGGGACATTAAATAGTGATTGCTGTGATTGTTTATTGCATTAAAATATGCCTGACACTTTGGAAACCGGCCTCTGAGGCTTTGTTGACGTGTGCGCACATGTGCGCTTGTCACCAAATTACAGCTGCGGAGGGTGCGCTCCGCCCTGCGCCGAGGTTAGACCAGGTTGCAGCTGGAGAGCTTTCAGTGCACTTTCTGCACTGTTTTTGGCACGAAATTGTCACTGCGCCAACATGAATCTGCCGACACCCCCCCCAGGTGCGCCATCACCTCCCCTTGGTGCGCCGTCACACCCATCTCTGCGCAGACAGTCTACCAAATTGCCAAATTGGCAGTGCACTGCGGTGCGCCGCACGAAATTAACACTGCGCGGGGTGCACCAGGCTTGTGCCCCCTGCGCTGCGCCACGAAATTAGAGCCCTTAGTCTTATTTTATTTTTGAATTAATTTATCTATATTTGTACTACATTCTTTAATAATCCATCAGGCCTAATTGTTTTGCTGGATGTCCTCGACCTTTTTTTTATTTTGAATTTGATTTATGAAACACACTTAAAGTGTAATTTGAGTTACCTGATTGAGCTTAGAATTTTCCAGACAAGTTGCCCTGACTTTGGTTTTATTTAGTCACCAATAAAAATGTGGATTCACAAATCTTCACTTCTTAGTGTATTCATTTGATTAGTCCTGCACTACAATTTTATAATATCCTAGAATTCAAATTCTTTATTTGGGTACTTTAAGCAGATATGAGATTAAAATGTGATTAATTAGATCAATTAATTATAAATTTGGTAATTACTTAGATATTTTTTTAATCGTCTGACAGCACTAATCTTAAAATAGATCAAATTAAAGTTAACTGAAATATTGTAAAAATGGTGGTATCTCTGATCTCCGATCTTTCTCTGGGAATTTTTCAATTTATAAATTCAAATAAATTTAAAAACCTATACAGTTGCTTGGTGCTTTTTAATCAAAGCCTTATTTCATATCAGATCTTTTGACACTTGATTTTTCTTTTTATCTGATAACAGCAATGAAAGACAATGGATACTTCTTTGCTGGCCAGATCATGGCAATGACGATTGCTCATGGTGGCCAGAGTCCCTGTTTCCTGTCTGAACTCCTGTCTTCAAAAGGGTCCAGATAATGTAAAGGTCCAGACTGATCATATTAATGATGAGGAAACACGTTTGCAGGTGCAGAGGGTACGTTCTTCTGACTTTCCTCCTCATCACCATAATGAGTAGTAAAACAAAGTAGCTATTGTATTTCTGGTCTGGGTGAGGGCAGCTCTTTCTTGTGGTGTTTTGATACCCCTTTATCTGCATGACTTTAATATTCCAATTTCATGTACTGTAGATTAATTGCTTTCTCTTAACTTGCTGTATGTTTACATGTAACTGTGTACTATCTATCTATCTATCTATCTATCTATCTATCTATCTATCTATCTATCTATCTATCTATCTATCTATCTATCTATCTATCTATCTATCTACTGTATCTAGCTCTTTCTTTCTATCTATCTATCTATCTATCTATCTATCTATCTATCTATCTATCTATCTATCTATCTATCTATCTATCTATCTATCTATCTATCTATCTATCTATCTATCTATCTATCTATCTATCTATCTGATCAGCTTGGCTGGTCACAATGTTCATGTTAGACTGGAGAACAAACAAGAGACTGCATTGGACTTGGCTCACTGGTATGTCCTCCTGCGGACCCGTGCACCCTTTGAAAGGTATGGTTTTCTTTCAACAAATACAGTGTCTGATTTGCACTACTACTCAGAACCTACCACAAATTTCTTAATGAGAGATTGTATCTAGAATTCTTGAAGATGGATTCTTGACCATTGATGGAACAAAGAGACTGATCAAACAAACTATGCTTTAGAAGTACAAAATAGAAAAAAAGTGCCCAGGAATGACATATGTATTTGCATTTTATGTTTTCCTAGCTTTTACATCGAAACATTTGGACTTTGGTTGTTTTCTGGAGATCTAAAGACTTTTACCTCAGAAGGAAACAGCATATAGTCCAAGAATAGCAAGACGTCAAAGAACAGCTTTTGAGAAAACAATCAGAGGTTGCTTGTTATCACAGCAAATTAAAATTAAATAAAGATGAGAGCTGTACAACACATATAAGGCTTCAGTACAGTGTATCACAGTCTTTACATCTTTTTTCTAGAACCGTATTTTAGACCCACTGAATGGTCGGAGACACATTTCTAACCCAGCAGCTGAGAATCACTGCTGTTAGTTTACCAAGGCAGTTAATTGAGGCTTGCTTCTTTTTTTCTAAAATAATCTGAATTTTAAAAGAAGTGTAAGACATAAACAAGGAAATAGTGTAATTTTGAAAATCCAATCATAGCATCTTATTTAATTAAATGGGAATTTCTAATAATGTTGTTATTTAAATGTTTTTTCTTTTTCTTGTTTCCTTCATTTGTCTCAAGGGTTCTCATTGCGTTATTAGTCATTTTTTGATTTTGTTATAATTATGTCTATGGCTTTTTTCTGTTTAATTTTGCTTCTATTTATTTTGTAACACCTCTTGCATTGAGGACATCTTGTGTCTTTGATTACATCCAGTTTCTTTTTTATTTTATTGTCTTGCTTCTATGCTCTTTTTGTTGCTTTTTTATGTCATCAATTTTGTTTCCTTTTAATTTTAAATTGTATGTATCTTAAAATTTCAAAGATTTGTCCACTCTTTTCTATTGTTTTATCAGTTTTCATGTGTTCTTTTATCAGAATTGCCTTTTATTTAACTTTATTCATAGATGTCTTTGATTGCTTTTATTTTTGGTCATTCATACTGTTTGGTTATGTTTATATCTACAGCTTTGCTTTAAATTGTGTTTTCATTCTAGTGGAAAGGATTTTGTCATTGGGACCTTGCACTATTTATTGAAATGTTTTTTTGTTTTTTTTAGCTTACTTCAGCTTTAAATTACTGCATAGAATGTGCTGCAATCTTAAAATTACGAGGACTGTATTGCTCTAAACTTTGTTCTCATTTTTACTAGGTTCAGAGATGGCTTATCATCTCTTGGTGTCCTAGATGCACTTCAGAGATACCCTGTACAGATGAAGGGCCTTTAGTCAATGCTGGAAAGGCTTTGACAGCAACTGACATGGAGAATCTCTATCAGATCATTCACTCTGAAAGAGGCAGTGATGCATTTCAGGAGGAGTGCAGGATGTTGGCTTTCTGGCAAGACTATCTTCAGGATGCTGAATGTAAGCTTTGATTTTAGAACAATATTTTGGTTTTATCGTTTGTTTTACCCTGAAAAAATGCATTGCTCTTGATGATTCAGGAATTTTCAAGATTGTGCCCACTTCAATCTGTTTAATTACCATATTCCACCATTCTGTTGCTGAGATGTTTATGATTCAGCATAATTTCATTGCTTAATTAACAGTTTCATCATGTGTCATAGTCATAATCCCAATGAATGAATCAGATTTTGGATGCAGATCAAGATCTATAGGAGGGCTGTATGTCTGAGTTTTTTTTTTAAGTTGTAACCTCACTAATTACCCCTAACTTATTGCTTTAGTGTCTAATATTGATCTTTGAACTACACTGACAGCTCACTTTATAAGAACAACATGTGACAGAACATCCACCACCTCAGCTTGATCTTTACATGTTTTTGAAGTACTATCCTATTAAGGAAAGCCCAACCATACTTGGATTTATTATGATATTCATGATGTATTTTTTTATGCTGAAAGGTGTCCCATTATATTTATAACTCCTGTAGAACTTTTGGTAACAAAACATAATGTCATCCCTTAAATTATTGTCATTAAGAAAATGAAACTAAATTCAGATATAAAGAAATTTAAGCCTGTCAATTTTAGTGTAGGGAGCTGCTTAAACATTTACAATACTCTCTAATTACTCCACAGGTATGTGGAATTTCTCTTCAAAAGTACCAGTAGAAGTTGAAATACTCTTTTGTTTCTGCCTTTAATATTTTGCAGTTGAAAAAGGCGTATCTTTGGAGGATATTCTTGTTTTCTTCACTGGATGTGACAGCATTCCTGCTCTTGATTTTTCCCCAAAGCCAAGCCTCGGGTTCATTAACCATTCACGAGTTCCAGTGGCCAATACATGTGAAAACATTCTGCACATACCTTTACACACAGCATACTCTACTTTCAAAGGTGACATGGACTTTGCCATACAGAATGCACCAGGATTTGGAAGAGCGTGAGAGGTGCTGTTAGGATGGTAGAGATGGAGTTATGTTGAGGATGTTTTTTCCAGCCTTGTTCAGTTTGTTACACTTTGAGACCTTTTTTTTCGCTACTAGGACTTCAGGGAATATAAACTTTACGATGGATGTAGCCTCTGTGACATCTTACATTGGTACCTAAATTTAGGAAATCATCTATCTCAGAATGAGAATGTTCGGAGTACTACGCTCCAATGGGGTTTTCTCTTTTCTGAGTCATTATAGGGCCATAGTTCAAAATAGAGGTGAATTTTTTATTCACCATTAAAAATTTTCAAATTATTTAATATCCAGGACACTGTAAATTATTGTGTTTATCTTTGCAAACGGTAATATAATGCAGGTTATAATGTATTCTGCATAGGCTTCACTTATCAGTCTGAAAAGCATCATCTATCTTTTAAGTTCAGTCTCCTGAATATATATATACATTGAACCGTGTTTTATTTTTTCTGTTGTTTTGAATTGAAGATACTTACAGTATGTGCATATAATTTGATTTTTTTGATTGACGTGAAACCCAACCAAAAAAAAAGCAAAACAATGAAAGGCACCTGTGGCCATGATATGTCATGGAAAAAGTTTCATTTTGATGTTACATTGTCAAATATGCTTGGGGGTAAAATTATTTTGTATATATTTGGTTGAAATGGTGAACAAGTACTTGTTCTATGTTAAAGTGGTCCTATTTTACTTTAAAAAGTAAGTAACTGGTCAATTCAGATCTGTTTAGTACCATACTTTATTTGGCTCTGTATTATTTGTACAGTTTATACCCTCTAAGTGTGCCAACACATTTTCACAGAAGACAGTTTTTGCAATCTAAACATGTCAAAGTAAAAGATTGAGAAAGTTAAAGCTAAAACTTTTAGAAAAGTACTCAATTTCACTGCAGAGCTGAGTAAAATAAACGGCATAGGGGTTCCATGCAGTCTAAACTGTTTGTAACATCGTTCTACTTGAATAAATATTCGACTCATATAAACAACTCTGACCCACTTTTTGGCCCTGACCAGCAAGTTGCAAAACACCACTGTAAAACATCAATTTAAGAATGTGAAAAAATTATCAAGTTCATAAATTTCATAGTGTTCTAGTTTTGTTTTTGTTTTTTTTAATTTATTTAATGGTGTCCCTTAAGTCTATTGTTCAGGCCACTGCAATCAAATGGCAAACTTCATTACCAAATTATATGTCTAGGCACCTGAAACTATTGAGCTGGAATGTTAAAGGTTTAAACCACCCAATTAAAAGGAGGAAGGTTTTTTCACACCTTAAACAACTAAAAACTGAAGTAACCTTTCTACAAGAAACTCATATTCGTAGTTCAGACAATAACCGTCTGTTGTCAAAATGGTCCGGTCAAGGGTTTCATTCCTCTTTTCAAGCTAAAGCCCGAGGTGTTTCGATACTTATCAGCCAGGATATTCCCTTTGAATCACATAATGTTCTTGCAGACAACTACGGACGATATGTGATTGTCTCTGGCAAGTTATACAACATGTTAGTTGTCCTTGTTAACATTTACGCTCCCAATGTAGACGATGTAGGTTTTTTTGAAAGATTGTTTTCATTACTTCCGGATCTTAACACGTACTCCATAATACTTGGGGGTGATTTGAATTGCTGGTTAGACCCAGTTTTAGACCGTTCCTCTTCAAACCCCAGCACAGCTAGCAGGTCAGCCAGTTTTATTCAGTCTTTCCTCTCTAACTACGGTGTCTGTGATGTGTGGCGCTCGTTACACCCTTACGACAGAGAGTATTCCTTTTTCACACATGTCCACCACACGTACTCTCATATAGATTATTTTTTCATAGATAATCAACTTCTTCCCCAAGTCCAGTCTTGTACTTACCAGAGTATCATGATTTCAGACCATGCACCTATTGTCATGACACTGTCTCTTCCTGGCCTTCCCCAGAGGAACAGGCAGTGGCGGTTTAATTCAACCCTGTTGTCTGATGACAACTTTGTAAAATTCATAGAGAAAGAAATCCCTTTTTTCTTGACCTCGAATATTTCTAATGACACCTCTAATTTAATTGTATGGGATGCCCTGAAAGCCTATCTCCGAGGGCAGGTCATCGCATACACAGCTCAAATGAAACGAGAGTCCTACAAAGAGCGATTAGACCTTGCACATCAAATTAGAGAGACTGACAAACAATATGCCCAAACAAAGTCTTCAGATCTCTATAAAAAACGCTTGGAACTCAAAACTAAATTTGACTTACTTACCACTCATTCAATTCAACAATCCCTGTTAAGGAATAAAACAATGTTTTATGTGCACGGAGATAAATCCGACAAACTCTTGGCAAATCAGCTCAAAGGTGCAAAAGCCAAACAAAATATCCCCAAGATTCGATTGCCAAATGGCCAGTTAACTACGGATCACCAACAAATTAATGAGACATTTAAGGATTTTTATGCCCAGCTTTATACTTCGGAATTGCAGACTGAAAAAAATACTATTATTGATTTCTTAAATGAGCTTAACATCCCCAAACTCTCTCCAGACTTTAAGAGGAGACTAGAGGAGCCTATCACTCAAGCCGAAATAACTCTTGCCATCTCATCAATGCAGTCGGGCAAGTGCCCAGGGCCTGATGGCTTCCCGGCCGAATTTTTAAAAAAATTCTCTACACTGCTTTCCCCTTTTTTATGTTCAGTTCTATCCGACTCCGGTAAAATGAATTCCCTTCCACCCTCATTTATGGATGCTTGTATAACCCTCATTGCTAAAAAAGGTAAGGACCCAACTGAGTGTGCCTCCTATAGGCCTATCTCCCTTTTAAACACGGATGCCAAAATCTTTGCAAAAATTTTAGCCCATCATTTAGAGAATGTTCTCCCCACAATTATTTCTAAAGACCAAACTGGTTTCATTAAAAATAGGCAGTCTTAGTTTAATATTAGACGATTATTTGATATAGTTTACTCTGCCCCCGAGGATGTACCTGAATGCGTAATTTCTCTCGATGCAGAAAAAGCATTCGATCGTGTGGAGTGGTGCTATCTGTTTACTGTATTGGATACATTTGGTTTTGGACCAAACTTCACCTCATGGATAAAACTACTCTATTCCCACCCAACAGCCTCAATTCGTACAAATTCACAGCAATCAGAACCCTTCAGTCTGTATCGTGGAACCCGCCAGGGGTGTCCCTTAAGTCCCATGCTTTTTAATTTGGCCATAGAACCGCTTGCCACAGCACTCTGCTCATGCAAGGACATCTCTGGTATTTGGAGAGGCAATACTGAGCACAAGGTTTCATTATATGCAGATGACCTGTTACTTTTTGTTTCCTGTCCAACTATCTCAGTACCCCCTGCTCTGTCGCTGCTCAGTCAATACAGTAAGCTTTCAGGCTATAAGTTAAATTTTAATAAAAGTGAGTTTTTTCCTATTAATAATGAAGCACAAGCCTTAGACCTTGGCTATTTGCCCTTGAAAATTCAGTATAAGTTTACATATCTAGGAATCTCAGTTACAAGGAAACACAGAGACCTGTTCAGAGAAAACCTCACTCCTCTGTTTAACCAAACAAAAGAAATATTGTCACAGTGGTCTCCTCTTTCACTGTCTCTTGTGGGACGCATCAACTCAGTTAAGATGACCATTCTGCCTAAATTTTTATACCTCTTTCAGGCCTTACCCATTTTTATTCCCGCATCCTTTTTTCAAAACCTGGATTCAGTAATCTCTTCCTATTTATGGCAGGGTAAAAGACCTCGTCTAAACAGAACCCATCTTCAGAAGACCAAAGTAACAGGTGGTCTAGCTCTTCCAAACTTTCGTTTTTATTACTGGGCTGTTAACTTGCGCTGTTTTGCATTTTGGTCCTTTTATTATAAACGCCCTGGCTGTCCTGAGTGGGTTGAGATGGAATTACATTCAGGTGAAAATCTGAGCATTCCTGCATTTCTTGGATCCTCTCTTCCACTCCCTCCAACAAATTCAATCCAAAACCCAGTGGTCAAGCACTCTCTAAGGATATGGTCCCAATTTAGGAAGTACTTTGGTTTCTGTAGTTTTTCCCTTTTTAGTCCTATTGCTTCAAATCATCTCTTCAAACCATCATTACACGACTCTGTTTTTCAAGAATGGCACAATAAGGGTATTCGGCACTTCAAAGATTTATTTATTGGCCATAACATGGCATCATTTGAACAGTTCAGTGAAAAATTCAGCCTTTCTAAATCAAACTTTTTCAGGTACCTTCAGGCAAGACATTTTGTCTACACTCAACTTTCTGGCTCTACGGCTTCAGCAGAGCCATCTGTAGTTGATACTGTCCTCTCTTTAGACCCATCGAAGAAAGGACTAATTTCAACCTTATATGGCATGATTTTAGATCTTAGACATGCCTCCACAGAAAAGTTGAGATTAGCATGGGAGGAAGACCTAGGGTTGTCCCTGTCAGAAGACACTTGGACATCTGCACTCAAACTGGTTAATTCTTCCTCTTTATGTGCTCGTCACTGCTTAATTCAATTCAAAGTGGTGCACAGAGCTCATATACCCAAAACAAGACTATCCTCTATGTACCCTGATATAAGCCCACTTTGTGACTAATGTAAATCTGCTGAAGCATCTCTTGTTCACATGTACTGGTCCTGTTCTAGTCTTAGCAAATATTGGAGAGACATTTTCACAACCCTTTCTAAAATATTCAACATCAGGTTGGAGCCAAACCCTTTAACTGCTTTGTTTGGGATCACAGGTAGGGAGGTGCAGCTATCTGCAGGGAAGCACCGTACTTTGTCCTTTGCCTCTTTGCTTGCTCGGAGAGCAGTTCTGCTAAGGTGGAGGGACAGTTTACCACCCACTCATGCACAATGGCTTGAAGAACTAATGACCTGCCTAAAATTAGAGAAAATCAGATTTTCCCTTCAGCATTCTAATGGGAAATTTGAGAAAATGTGGGGTTCATTTCTAAGTACATTCCAGACTCTATAGTAACTTAACTAACATGTGTTATTTAACATCTCTAGCAATAACATATTGGATCACTTGGACAGACTTTTGGTGTGACTGTGCTTTTAAGATGTGTGTGTCTGGCTGGTAGTGACTGGGGAGGGATTGTTTTTTATTTAGAGTTTTTACTTAGAGTCTTTGTAAGAGTATAGTTTTTATACTTCTTGTTTTGTTTTTTTGTTTTTTCCCCTTTTGCTATTTCCTGTTTTTCTTTCCACTTTATTGTCATCTATACATGTCCATCCAATTATTTAATATTTGGTGTGAGTTGCTTTTTGTGAACCAATGGCACTCTTTTGCTTAACAGTCTTCCAGCACTGCACCTTTTTGTAATATTGTGAAAATTTCAATAAAAAAATCTTGAGTAAAAAAAAAATTATTTAATGGGATTTGTTAGACTGCATTGTATTGTTACATAATATAACATACTCTTTAAATTTTTGTAGGGTGATGACAGCTTTAATTTTAATGGTTTTAAGCATTTAGATATCATCTAAGGTTAGCCCTCCAGAGTAATTGTGTCCTTTAAAGCTCTTATGACTTTTACATGGTGCTAATAGTACGTCAGACCATAAAGATGTTGAATCAGTATTTATTCATCTTTAAAATCTATAACAACTGCTGTAAATGAGGTGCTAAAGTAATTTACAGTATGCTTCAAAACCAGTTGGCATTTACAAAATTAATAAAAGTGTCTGGCTAATGATGGCTATCATGGTGAAGTAGAAAGCACTCTGAGAGCCAAACCTCTGTCAAGGTAGCTCACATATTGCTGTTACATCAATAAGCAACTGTGATCATATGACTAAGCAGAGTAATTATGAGAGACAGAAAGCTCAGTTATTTGCTGCTAATTCATTTGGAGCAGATGACATGCTGTCACAAAAAGTTCTATCCCATGATTTCCATCATCAACCAAAGGATCAGTTGGCCTCAACTCAGCAACCCCCAGATGCTGATCAACAGATTGCTGCTGCACATGCATATGATGAAGTTGTCTTTGGTCTTCAGGAAGTAAGAGCATCCCAACTGTCCAAAGCTGT
>JAZDUH010000068.1:1585000-1715000 GCA_036419115.1 Scarus forsteni | reverse complement strand
ATAGCGAGGTAACGCTTTATTCATCCCGTTCCCTCACATTAATACAGCGAGGTAACGCTTTATTTATCCCGTTACCTCACATTAATACAGCGAGGTAACGCTTTATTTATCCTGTTCCCTCACTATAATATGGTGAGGTTATGCTTTATTTATCCCGTTCCCTCACTGTAATATAGCAAGGTAATGCTTTATTAATCATGTTCCCTCACTTAATTATAGTGAGTTAACGCTTTATCAATCCTGCTCCCTCACTTTATTTTAGCGAGGTAACTCTTTAATTATCCCATTCCCTCACTTTATTGTAGCGAGGTAACGCTTTAATTATCCCGTTCCCTCACATTAATACAGCGAGGTAATGCTTTATTTATCCTGTTCCCTCACTATAATATGGTGAGGTTATGCTTTATTTATCCTGTTCCCTCACTATAATATGGTGAGGTTATGCTTTATTTATCCTGTTCCCTCACTATAATATGGTGAGGTTATGCTTTATTTATCCCGTTCCCTAACTTTATTATAGCGAGGTAATGCTTTATTTATCCTGTTCCCTCACTATAATATGGTGAGGTTATGCTTTATTCATCCCGTTCCCTCACTGTAATATAGTGAGGTAACACTGTATTTATCCCATTCCTTCACTGTAATATAGCGAGGTAATGCTTTATTAATCACGTTCCCTCACTTAATTATAGTGAGTTAACGCTTTATCAATCCTGCTCCCTCACTTTATTTTAGCGAGGTAACTCTTTAATTATCCCATTCCCTCACTTTATTGTAGCGAGGTAACGCTTTTTTCATCCTGTTCCCTCACTATAATATGGTGAGGTTATGCTTTATTTATCCTGTTCCCTCACTATAATATGGTGAGGTTATGCTTTATTTATCCTTTTCCCTCACTGTAATATAGCGAGGTAATGCTTTATTAATCACGTTCCCTCACTTTATTATAGTGAGTTAACGCTTTATCAATCCTGCTCCCTCACTTTATTATAGCGAGGTAACTCTTTAATTATCCCATTCCCTCACTTTATTGTAGCGAGGTAACGCTTTATTCATCCCGTTCCCTCACATTAATACAGCGAGGTAACGCTTTATTTATCCCGTTACCTCACTATAATATGGTGAGGTTATGCTTTATTTATCCCGTTCCCTCACTGTAATATAGCGAGGTAATGCTTTATTAATCACGTTCCCTCACTTAATTATAGTGAGTTAACGCCTTATCAATCCTGCTCCCTCACTTTATTTTAGCGAGGTAACTCTTTAATTATCCCATTCCCTCACTTTATTGTAGCGAGGTGACGCTTTAACTATCCCGTTCCCTCACATTAATACAGCGAGGTAATGCTTTAATTATCCCGTTCCCTCACTGTAATATAGCGAGGTAACGCTTTATTTATCCCGTTCCCTCACTGTAATATAGCGAGGTAACGCTTTATTTATCCCGTTCCCTCATTTTATTATACCGAAGTAACGCTTTATTTATCCCGTTCCCTCACTTTATTATAGCGAGGTAATGCTTTATTTATCCTTTTCCCTCACTATAATATGGTGAGGTTATGCTTTATTTATCCCGTTCCCTCACTGTAATATAGTGAGGTAACACTGTATTTATTCCATTCCCTCACTGTAATATAGCGAGGTAATGCTTTATTAATCATGTTCCCTCACTTAATTATAGTGAGTTAACGCTTTATCAATCCTGCTCCCTCACTTTATTTTAGCGAGGTAACTCTTTAATTATCCCATTCCCTCACTTTATTGTAGCGAGGTAACGCTTTTTTCATCCTGTTCCCTCACTATAATATGGTGAGGTTATGCTTTATTTATCCTGTTCCCTCACTATAATATGGTGAGGTTATGCTTTATTTATCCTTTTCCCTCACTGTAATATAGCGAGGTAATGCTTTATTAATCACGTTCCCTCACTTAATTATAGTGAGTTAACGCTTTATCAATCCTGCTCCCTCACTTTATTATAGCGAGGTAACTCTTTAATTATCCCATTCCCTCACTTTATTGTAGCGAGGTAACGCTTTAACTATCCCGTTCCCTCACATTTATACAGCGAGGTAACGCTTTATTTATCCTGTTCCCTCACTATAATATGGTGAGGTTATGCTTTATTTATCCCGTTCCCTCACTGTAATATAGCTAGGTAATGCTTTATTAATCACGTTCCCTCACTTAATTATAGTGAGTTAACGCCTTATCAATCCTGCTCCCTCACTTTATTTTAGCGAGGTAACTCTTTAATTATCCCATTCCCTCACTTTATTGTAGCGAGGTAACGCTTTAACTATCCCGTTCACTCACATTTATACAGCGAGGTAACGCTTTATTTATCCTGTTCCCTCACTATAATATGGTGAGGTTATGCTTTATATATACCGTTCCCTCACTGTAATATAGCTAGGTAATGCTTTATTAATCACGTTCCCTCACTTAATTATAGTGAGTTAACGCCTTATCAATCCTGCTCCCTCACTTTATTTTAGCGAGGTAACTCTTTAATTATCCCATTCCCTCAGTTTATTGTAGCGAGGTGACGCTTTATTTATCCCGTTCCCTCACATTAATACAGCGAGGTAATGCTTTAATTATCCCGTTCCCTCACTGTAATATAGCGAGGTAACGCTTTATTTATCCCGTTCCCTCACTGTAATATATCGAGGTAAGGCTTTATTTATCCCGTTCCCTCACTTTATTATAGCGAGGTTATGCTTTATTTATCCTTTTCCCTCGCTATAATATGGTGAGGTTATGCTTTATTTATCCTGTTCCCTCACTGTAATATAGTGAGGTAACACTGTATTTATCCCATTCCCTCACTGTAATATAGCGAGGTAATGCTTTATTAATCACGTTCCCTCACTTATAGTGAGTTAACGCTTTATCAATCCTGCTCCCTCACTTTATTTTAGCGAGGTAAGTCTTTAATTATCCCATTCCCTCACTTTATTGTAGCGAGGTAACGCTTTAATTATCCCGTTCCCTCACATTAATACAGCGAGGTAATGCTTTATTTATCCTGTTCCCTCACTATAATATGGTGAGGTTATGCTTTATTTATCCCGTTCCCTCACTGTAATATAGTGAGGTAACACTGTATTTATCCCATTCCCTCACTGTAATATAGTGAGGTAATGCTTTATTAATCACGTTCCCTCACTTAATTATAGTGAGTTAACGCTTTATCAATCCTGCTCCCTCACTTTATTGTAGCGAGGTAACGCTTTAATTATCCCATTCCCTCACTTTATTATAGCGTGGCAACGCTTTATTCATCCCGTTCCATCACATTAATACAGCGAGGTAACGCTTTATTTATCCTGTTCCCTCACTTTATTATAGCGTGGCAACGCTTTATTCATCCCGTTCCATCACATTAATACAGCGAGGTAATGCTTTATTTATCCTGTTCCCTCACTATAATATGGTGAGGTTATGCTTTATTTATCCCATTCCCTCACTGTAATATAGCGAGGTAATGCTTTATTAATCACGTTCCCTCACTTAATTACAGTGAGTTAACGCCTTATCAATCCTGCTCCCTCACTTTATTTTAGCGAGGTAACTCTTTAATTATCCCATTCCCTCACTTTATTGTAGCGAGGTGACGCTTTAACTATCCCGTTCCCTCACATTAATACAGCGAGGTAATGCTTTAATTATCCCGTTCTCTCACCGTAATATAGCGAGGTAACGCTTTATTTATCCCATTCCCTCACTGTAATATAGCGAGGTAACGCTTTATTTATCCTGTTCCCTCATTTTAATATAGCGAAGTAACGCTTTATTTATCCCGTTCCCTCAATTTATTATAGCGAGGTAATGCTTTATTTATCCTGTTCCCTCACTATAATATGGTGAGGTTATGCTTTATTTATCCCGTTCCCTCACTTAAATATAGCGAGGTAACGCTTTATTTATCCCGTTCCCGCACTGTAATATAGCGAGGTAACGCTTTATTTATCCCGCCCCCTCACTTTATTATAGCGAGGGAACGCTTTATTTATACCGTTCCCTCACTGTAATATAGGGAGGTTAACTCTTTATTTATCCCGTATCCTCAATTTATTATAGTGAGGTTACGCTTTATTAATCCCCTTCCCTCACTTTAATATAGCCAGGTAACGCTTTATTTATCCCGTTCCCTCACTGAAATATAGCGAGTTAACACTTTATTAATCCCGTTTCCTCACTGTAATATAGCGAGGTAACGCTTTATTTATCCCGCTCCATCACTTTATTATAGCGAGGTAACGCTTTATTTATACCATTCCCTCACTGTAATTTAGCGAGGTTAACGCTTTATTTATCCTGTTCCCTCACTATAATATAGCGAGGTAACGCTTTATTCATCCCGTTCCCTCACTTTATCATAGCAAGGAAACGCTTTAATTATCCTTTATTTATCCAGTTCCCTCACTCTATTATAGCGAGGTAACACTTTAGTTGTCCTTTTCCCTCACTGTAATAAAGTGAGGTAACGCTTTATTTATCCCATTCCCTTAATTTATTATAGCGAGGTAACACTTCATTTTTCCCATTCCCCACAATATTACAGCGAGTTAACGCTTTGTTTATCCTGTTCCTTTACTATAATATAGCGTGGTAACGCTTTATTTATCCCGTTCTCTCACTGTAATAAAGCAAGGTAACACTTTATTCATCCCGTTCCCTCACTGTAATATAGCGAGGTAATGCTTTATTAATCCCGTTCCCTCACTGTAATATACCGAGGTAACGCTTTATTTATCCCATTTCCTCACTGTAATAAAGCGAGGAAAGCTTTCCCTCACTTTAAAATTGCGAGGTTAACGCTTTATTTATCCCGTTCCCTCACTGTAATATACCGAGGTAACTCTTTATTTATCCCGTTTCCTCACTGTCATATAGCCAGGTAACGCTTTATTTATCCTGTTCCTTTACTGTAATATAGCAAGGTAACGCTTTATTATGTTGAAATGCTGAGTCAGCATTTCAACATATTGTTCTCCCTAACCTCCATTTTGTTCTTTTTCTTCTTCTTTTTCTCATCAGTGAGACTTTGCCCCCTTTCACAGGCTTCAAATTTGCACAGATTTTCACAGAAAAAAATTGACATAAGCAGCATATTCAGGAAAAGTGCGCTTGTGTTTTTCACAGGTTTAACAGTTATACTTTTTACAGTAAAAAATAATTTCTGCATGTATTTTTACATTGAAATCAATGGGACGTTTCTGCAGCTCTGCTGAAAACTTCTGCAACTTTGAAGCTCCACAGCCGCTTCCACCTACAGACTTCATTCGTACTTTAAAAGCTGCACTGACTTCTCAGCCATTTTTACATATCTTCAGCTTTTTGCTGGCGTCTACGGATTTTTTAAAGTATGAATTTTTAAGCAACACCAACTTTTGAGGAAATCCTTCATGTTAGAGCGCGTCAGACTGAAGACCCGGACAGCCGAGTGAAGCGCGTTTTTAATTCGCCACTGTGTTAACATTTTAAGCAGTACAGACATGAGATTTTTATTAAACGTTTCAGCAGGTTGTTGTGACGCTCACGGTGAAATCCTTTTCCTGATATCTATCCCGATTTAGACACAGCGAGTGTTCGTTTACCCGGAAGTACCAGCGTTATCAGTGCTGAGCTGCTGTGCTCAGGACAAATAGCCTGCTTTCCATGAGTCAGCTTATTTAACCCCGTGGATAAATAGATAGCGCAGCGGATTACAGAGCGGGAATCTGGGGTTAAATTCCTGGTTGAGGTGCTTTTCTTCTCCAGCTAATACAGATCCTTCTTTATAATGGCGTAATCATGCTTGTCTTTACACTCTCAACCTTACTTTACACTGACTGGCCACTTTATTAGGTACATCTACAAATAACACATTTAACCATGTTACAAAACAGTCATTCATTTTCTGCTTTCTTTCACATCTGCAAACAGTTTTGATGTACTTTTCACTATCTGCTACAGTTTTTGAGATATGACTGTTGAAGCAGCATCAACTTTTGCACATTTCTTTGAAGTTAGAGCGTGGTCACGACACACACCTGACCTCCAGTAGCTATAATGTTCTGCAAACATTTTTATTGCACATTTCACACATTTTCAGCCATGATTTACTGCTTACAACTATTCATGTCACATTTTCAACATTCTTTGCATTACTTTAAGCAATTTCATTTCACAGTTTCAGCAGTCACGCTCAGCATTTCAACGCATTTCCTTCATGGAAATGCAAATTTTCTAGTTTATCCTGTTCCCTCACTTTATTATAGCGAGTTAACGCTTTATTTATCCCGTTCCTTCACTTTATTATAGCATGTTAACGCTTTATTTATCCGGTTCCCTCAATATAATATAGCGAGGTAACACTTTATTTATCCCGTTCCCTCACTACAATATAGCGAGGAAACGCTTTATTTATCCCGTTCCCTCACTTTATTATAGCGTGATAACACTTTATTTTGTTCCCTCACAATATTACAGTGAATTGACGCTTTATTCATCCCATTCCCTCACTGTAAAATAGCGAGGTAACGCTTCATTTATTCTGTTCCCTCGCTTTATTATGGCGAGGTAATGCTTTATTAATCCCATTCCCTCACATTATTACAGCGAGGTAACGCTTTATTTATCCCCTTCCCTCACTTTATTATAGCGTGTTAACGCTTTATTTATCCCATTCCCTCACTATAATGTAGCTTGGTAATGCTTTATTTATCTAGTTCCCTCACTGTAATATACCGAGGTAACACTTTATTTATCCCCTTCCCTCACTTTATTATAGCGTGTTAACGCTTTATTTATCCCGCTCCCTCACCTTATTATAGCAAGGTAACGCTTTATTTATCCCATTCTCTTAATTTATTATAGCGAGGTAACACTTTATTTGTCCCGTTCCCCACAATATTACAGCGAGTTAACGATTTGTTTATCTCGTTCCTTCACCAGAAAATAGCGTGGTAATGCTTTATTTATCCTGTTCCCTCACTGTAATAAAGCAAGGTAACACTTTATTCATCCCGTTCCCTCACTGTAATATAGTGAGGTAATGCTTTATTAATCCCGCTCCCTCACTGTAATATACCGAGGTAACACTTTATTCATCCCGTTCCCTCACTGTAATATACCGAGGTAACGCTTTATTTATTCCGTTTCCTCACTGTAATAAAGCGAGGAAAGCTTTATTTATCCCGCTCCCTCACTGTAATATACCGAGGTAACGCTTTATTTATCCCGTTTCCTCACTGTAATTAAGCAAGAAAAGCTTTATTTATCCCGTTCCCTCACTGTAAAATTGCGAGGTTAATGCTTTATTTATCCCGTTCCCTCACTGTAATACACCGAGGTAACGCTTTATTTATCCCGTTTTGTCACTGTCATATAGCTAGGTAACACTTTATTTAAGCCGTTCCCTCACTGTAATATAGCGAGGTAATGCTTTATTAATCCCGTTCCCTCACATTATAACGGCGAGGTAATGCTTTATTTATCTAGTTCCCTCACTCTATTATAGCGAGGTAACACTTTATTTTTCCTGTTCCCTCACTGTAATATAGCGAGGTAACACTTTATCCCGCTCCCTCAATGTAATATAGCGTAGTAACGCTTTATTTATCCTGTTCCCTCACTTTATTATAGCGCGGTAACACTTTATTTTGTTCCCTCACAATATTACAGCGAATTGACGCATTATTCATCCCGTTCCCTCACTGTCATATAGCTAGGTAACACTATCCTTAAGAATCACTGAAAAGTCTCCACAATCCACATATCTTTTGTTTGCTGTTTTGGAACTACACAACAGAATCTTCACCAGATTAATGTCATGGCCCGTCAAAATTAAGAGGAAATTTAAAATAATTAATTTATATAATTATGCAATGAGTCTATGCCGGTCCTCATAACCTCTCAGATGAATGTATAAAATAAAAAAAATATGATTAGAATAAATGAGCAATAACACCAGCAGATTAGATGACAGACCCAGAGCAGACTTACAACTCAATCACTGTCAGATGTTAAAGAAGACGGAAAAAAGGGTACCTGACAATATTTGGTGCCTTAAAGAATCAGGAATGGCTGCAGCAGGAGGCAGAAACTGTGAACCAGTGGCAGGAGCTGGGACTGCAGATCCCAGGGATCTTTGTGGCATGATGTCAACCGAGAAGGAGGCGATTGGTGGAGTCGGCGTAACTAGGGATGCGGAAGAAGGACCAGGGTTGTTGACATGGCAAGCGGAGGAGTAGGCGTTGTTTTCCAGGGTGTTCAGTCTGGCGTTCATAATGTCCAGCGCTGACTTTACATCGAGAAGTGAAGATAAGATGGATGCGTCTGTGGAGAAGCCGGAATTTGGCTGCTTCGGCTTTTTGGAGGCAGTGCCGGGCTCTGGTTCAGAAGGAGGGAGAGCGGCAGAGCGCTTTTTGCCTGGCGCTATACTTTTCCCCCCAGGAGGACCGTGGGACGTACTGGCTCTGGGACCCGACTATGTGGTGCTAAATATTGATACTATAGATGTATCAACCATGGATAGGGAGATCATGCTAATATCTACATCAACAGATTGGGTCTAAAAGGCAGGTTGATGATTTAGAGGAGGAGACATGAGAATTTAGCTCCTGAAGGCTAACTGTGGAAAAACAGTCTAACTCAGGTCTGACTACACTTAATGGTACAGCAGGTTCAGTTGAAGACAGGGAGTTGCTAATTTTATCTCTAATTTTCAGAAATTTATCATTAAAAAAGGTCATAAAGTCCTCACAGCTCAGGGCTAGAGGAAATACAGGCTCAATAGAGCTCTGACTCTGAGCCAGCAGGGCTACAGTGCTGAAAAGGTATCGAGGGTTGTTTTTGTTTTCTTCAATTAGTGAGAAGTAGTAGGCAGCTCGAGTATGTCTTAAGGCTGTCATGTAGCTAGTATGACCTTCCCGCCAAAGTATACGTGACTCCTCCCTTTTATCAGAGCGCCCGATTCTCTCTAATTTACGGGTTGTTTGAGTGCACCAATTTCAGAGCTAAACCAAGGAGCTGTCCTCTGACGTTCAATACTTTTTTGTCTCAGTGGGGCAATTGAGTCCAAAGTGGATCTTAGTAGACTGGTGAAGTCATCAACAAGCTGATCCAGCTGAGTGGGGCTAAGGCTAATATCACAGTTATCGGTTGGCCAATTTATTGAGGTTAAGGCAGCAGGAATGGCCTCTTTCAATTTAGCCACAGCACCACTGGACAGAATTCTACTTCTCACAATTTTGCTGCAAAACACAAAATCTTCCAAGAGGATGTTAAAAGTTATGAATGTGGCAGGACTAAAGTGATCAGAGGAGCTCGACAATGCCACCTAGGGGAATTTCGCCCCTAGGAATGTAAGTTGGTTTTGTTAACCACTAGAGTAACATCACACAGATTCAACACCACTGGAGAGCCATGATTCTCTTTGTAAAAAAATACAGATGTTATTATTATTCTTTAAAACACAATTTCTTCTTTAAAACACTGGGAAAGGTGATAAAAAAAGGAGGATGCACAAGGGAGAGGCAACGCAATAAAGCAGGGTTGGGGCGCTGGACAACCAAAGGGGAAAATATCCAAACCAAATAATACCTGTTTATCAACCAAAAGTAACTTGTGAAAAACACCATCAGGGAAGGGGACTGCCGCTTGTTTCGGCCCACAGCGCCTGTAAAACAGAAGAGAAAGAAATGTCAGGGTTGCCTCCCTCCTGGTGCTACCAATATTTTAAGTCAACATACAAACTCAAATTTATATACAAAAAAAGCAACAAAATGAAGACCAAACGTTCAAATTACCGAAATAATTCAACAAACAAAATTAATAACTTTTTAACCAAGGAAATACCAGAACTCAAGGATAGACAATAATCAAAATCAATAGTAAGGTGCCAAATTAAGAAAACAAAAATTCTCAGAACAGAATAGAACCAACAAAGATGGTGACTTTCCCAGTCAATGTTTTTAAAATCCCAGCCTGGGCAGGTAAATACCAAACAAAACAAGAAAACAACCCAAATATGTATAATATCAACCTAGATTGTAAATGAAGAACCCTGACAAAAGAAAACTAAAGCAGCGCCCCCCCCCCCCCCTCCCCCCCCAAAAAATGAAGGGGATACAACTAAAGATAGGAAGGAAGGTGAAATTAAGAAGAGAAATTAAAGCAAGAAAAAAAAATAAAGTGAACTGTACTTAACAGTAACCTTAAGAAATAAAGAAAACCATACAAATTAAATTGATTTAACTGAGATAAACTGTAATCCTAGTCAAACCAAAAAAACAAAAAAAGAAAGGACTGTAACTGTGTTCACAGTAGGACAGCAGAAACCACTTACAAAACAGCAGTTTCTGTCTCCTGACTGAAGCAAGCCGCTTCCTCCCTCACCCGAGGTTAGGGAGAGCAATTTATTTGAGGGAAGTGATGCTGCATAGCTTGATGCTCCTACACGAACTTGGAAGAGGCACCTGCACGAAAAAAAGAGTGTATCACAGCCCGGTCTTCACGTCGTTAAAGAGACAAGCCGAACAATCAGACAGCTTACCCCGACGGTTACGCTGCCACCCAGAGCGCAGACTCGGCTACGGCAGCTCACACTGCCCCGCCAGCGGAACCGTGCTGGTCTTAATACACTGTAGCACCGCAGCTTCCCTCTACCCTGCACCAGCCGCGCTGCACAGAGGGGGGAGCAAAGATTGGTAATGACTCTTTATAGGCTGACCCACGCAACACAGCGAGGGATCAGGAGTAGCTTACCTTCTTAAACAGACATGAAAGATGAGCGTCAGTTCACCAAACCCAAAGATGTCTGAAAAACATTCAGATCCAAAATTCAAAACATCCAAAGTTCTTTGCCAATTCAAAATCTCAAAAAGCACAAAATGCCCCACCCCTTAACAAAAGAAAAAAATCAAATGCAATTGAAAATGAAAATCAAGAAAACACATACATTCAACGCACACAAAATTACCGTACACATATGTTAAATTATGTTGAGAAATTACTCGGTCATGTAATTTTTAATTCATAGTCGGTCGCAAGAGCCATAACAGACAATGCATCTCACATTATGTGTTTAAGATAAAGCTGCCTGTGATTATACACCTGGCCAGTAGATGGTTTCGTGTGCATATGAAGCTTCAAGACATTAACCCTTTCTCGAACCAATTGGCTCAAGTGGTTCATTGGCTGCGGTGGAATAGTCATTTTTGCTTTGGAAGGTGTCACTACCCAGTGTTGCCAACTCCTCAGTAAGGAAAGTAGCTATTGGCTGTCCCAAAAGTCGCTAAATGACGTCATCACTTATTTTGTATAATCGGCAATTTGCATGAATTGTAATGGACGCTGTAGGAGAGAGGAATAACATCATGGGAGAGACAAAAGTGAGTAAAAAACACCCTAAATATGTTTAGAACTACAAATAAACAAAATAACTTCAACATTAACAGCATTAAATGATTTTAATGCTCGTTTTGTCCTGTATTGTTAAATGTTATAATAGCAAATTTAATCACATGATTGTTATGTGGGGTGGAATTGCTAGCTCTACAACCAACCCTCCTCCTTTATCCGGGCTTGGGGCGGGAAAATGACCAAAAAAAGACACATCCTGGCAGTGAGTGAAATGCTTGCAGCAATAGAGTGATCCCGCTCTGCAAGCCAAAAGCGGCTTTGCGCATGCCCATTTCATTTGCAATCTGGACTCGGAGGGGTGAGGGTCTCCTCTCTGCTCTGCCTGCAGCTGGGACTGCTGCACAAGGCTGTGAGACGTCACCGCCTGTGAGTGCTTTGGGAGGGGGGAGGGGCTCACGGCAGCAAGCGCCCGTTGCCCGTTGACAGTAACTGCAGAACGATATGTTCACGTCAGTCTCCAAAACACCAGAAAACTCTCCACTAACACCAGAAAAAGTGGCTAGTCGCTTTTTTGAAAAAAAGTCGCTAAAGGGGTCTGAAAAGTCACTAAATCTAGCGACAAAGTCGTTAAGTTGGCAACACTGTCACTACCATGGATGTATTATAAGAACTGGATAGCGTGGCTCCGCCTTCTACCATTCAACGGTTTGGAAGAAATAATTTCCCTCGTCAGGGTGCCGCCAGTAGAGAATCTGGACCATATCTGGACGTAGTTGTCGTAAACTGTCGCAAAACTCCCCAGCATACGCCGTACACAATCATTGTGAAGCTGCCGTAAACCGCGGTTATTTTTAAACTCTAATAACTGATGAAAAAGAAACTTTTCAGAAAAAAGAGGACTTGGAAAAAACACAGCCCAATAATACTTTCATGTCACCACAGCATACGGATGGGAGAAAAATTTCTACGAGGTGTATTCATTTTTTTGAAGTTTCACTACGGCCCGTAGTGAAACTTCAAAAAAGATGAATGGGGGAGACGGAGATTTGACCTATACTGCAGCCAGTCACCAGGGGGAGCAGTTTTCGTGGCGGCTTCAATTCAAGCCCAGCGACATGACGTCCATGTTTTTTACAGTCTATAGTCACTACCCGATCCATACGGCTACCCGATTTGTACTGCGCATGCGCGAAAACTGCGTCACTTCCTCTCGAGCCGTGACAGCGATATAGATATATACGCGATGGATTCAGACATAGAAATACGTATGTAATCCATACTTCATAAAAAATGAACTCGATAATGGGGCTGGACGATATTGGAAAAAACTGACATTGCGATTTTTGGGGGGTTTGCGATATATTGCGATATATATTGCGATATTAAAAATAGAAGAATTTTCACCAGATGACTTGAATAGCTCTGTTTGGGAAGAATTTGGTTGACTCACAATGACACCATTGTATTCATATAATACCGTTTAATCCAGGATAAGGGGGTTTATCTGTGAATGATGAAGATTGCTGTACATAAAAGGGCTCCAGGAGGCCATGTCTCTTAACAAAATAGAACAGGTTTCAATTTCAGTTGCTTTTTTTTTCATTTCCCCAATAAATGTAGATATATATAAAAAATAAAAACCCCTTCTATAAAATAAATGCTAAAGAAAATGTTTGTAATATCTTATCAGGATCTTTGTGCCTATTATAGACTAATGAAAATATAGTTGGATAACATATTGCTGCAAACCAGGATTTTCCTTTTGCTTAACAGCATTTAATATAAAATATATGAAAAGCTCTCTTCTCTAAAGTAAGTGCTGCAGTATAAGCTAGAGAATATATTTGATAATTTGGTTGAGTTTGGTATAGCCTAGTTAATATCAGTACAGTTATTGCAGTTTTATAGTCATCAACTAATCATATTAACAGCAAATTAATATTTTAAACAAATCCCAGACACTGAGTTTTAACCCATTTCTCTAAAGAGAAAGCTTAAGGCTGTAGTTTAAACACAAAATCCGCTCCGGGTTTTCAAAATAAATCTCAAACACGGTTCAATCCAGTTCAAACCAACTGAAATCAGGCTTGGCAATGCAAATCCAGTCCGGGTTTTACTACGGACCCAGTGTCGATGGAGCTCCAGGTAAACAACGGATTTATCTCCTTTTGCCATTCAATGATGGACATTCAGCTTTCACACACACACACTCAAGAGGCACTCACAGCTCCGTTGACAGGTTATGGTCGGTCGGTCGTTCTGAGGGAGTATTCAGCCAACTTTGGCAGACTCCTGACAAGGAAGAGGATGAGACGCTCCAGGAGTTCCCTCACGGAAATAATGCTCCAGGTACAATCCTTCTTCGTCCCACACGGACTTGTAACACAAGGCCGCACAGGGCGGGAGATCAGAGCACGAGACGCAGACTGACATGACGCTAAAAACCACCACAATGCCATCGTCTTCCTCATTCACTGTCCCCCACCCGTCTCTGTACATGCTCAGGTATGCTATTTCTTGGATCTTAGGGTGGATCCGAATAGTCCCTCCTAAGTCCTTTCCTATCCACTTTACCTTAACCCCGATAAAAAACATCACAGGGTCAAGGAAAGGAAGGAATAAGAGGAAAGGAAAGAACTGCGGTAAAAGAGGAATTCGACTGCACTTTCATTGTGTTGTCATATTTATGTGACGAGGATTTCTTGTGACGTAGGTAAACCACGACGAACTACAGTGTTCCGAAAGTGGACTATGGGTGCTTCTCAAAGCTCCAAAGTTGCATCCTCGCCTCCTCCACTTGCGTCTTAGTACCGCCCACCGGAGATGCATGCCAGAGACGCGAGGAAACGAAGAGAGGAGAGAGGAGACGAGGAGATTCATTTTATGAGCACTGAGATGTCCTCTCCTCCGGAGCGTCACATGAAGCGACGTCTTTTAATGACGGCGTCAGATATCAGATGGATATGCTGGTCCGAGCGCACGAGAGAAACTGAATTGAGGAAAATAATGTAAACTCCAGGGCGCTCGACCGGGATAAATTTATATTCACTTTTACATCAATTTAAAGTGAATATGTACATGAATGAAAAAGAAAAATGTCAAGTTTTCCCAGGTCCAGAATGATAGGAGTTTTAAATTGTTTTATTGCAGCCACTTTGTGTTCATAATGTGGCAACCCAGGGGTTTGAGGTGCGAGGAATTATCCCTCGGCTTATGAACACACCAATACTTAAGAGTTATCCAACAACGCCACTTTGGGAATTTCACCCAAAGAATTTACTCTGCACACTAAGGACACAGGTCCATCACTGAACAGGCAGGAGACGTGGTTCCAGTACAAAAAATAGTAATCTTTATTTAAATAGGCAACAATGGAAACTTTTAAAATTGTTTAAAAGAGGGGGATGAGGAAGGAGGGGGAACCCAGTCAGAAGCTGAGGCTTACCAGGGGTGAAGAGGGAGATGGAGGGAGAAGGGGCATCCCAAAAGAACCTAAATTAAATTAAAGCACCCCAGACGCTCGTGTCAGGCACACACTCAATCGCACGGACGTGAAGGGGCCAAAACCAGGGAACACAGCACACCAGAAGAGGGGGACACCACCACCCTGGACACCAACTCCTCCACCCGTGGCGCTCAGCTCTGAAAGGGGAAAAACAAAATTAGATGGGCCAAAGCACAAGGAAACAAGGACTCTCAAAGAAAAAGACAAAATACTAACAAATTAACAAACTCAAACTATCCAAACAAAGGAAATAAATAGGCAAAAGAAAACAATCTTATTTAAGGAGAGTAACTAATCATCTCAAATAATGAAAGAATAAAGCAAATCAAACCATTTAAGAATCAAACACAGAAACGAAAAGGGTTGCTAAGTTATGCTATAATACTCAAATAAACCTCCGAAAATACACATAAACCCCCAAAACAAGATGTTCAAATAAACCCCAAAAAGGGAATATTCAATTAAACCCCAATAGAAAATATTCAATTAAATCCCAAAAATATACTCAAATAAACCTCCGAAAATACACATAACCCCCAAAAAGAAACTATTCATAGAGGCAGCTACCGGCTAACATACCTGCGACGGTGAGAGTCGGAGCAGCCGGGTGAACCGGAAACGGAAATCGGGCAAGAGGGCCACCAGAGGTTCGCCTGCCTCCTTTTATAGGGTGCCCTCAGGTGGCCATTGGCTAACACGCACACAAAGCTTCAGAGCAGCTGGTGTCCTTGAGAGCAGCAGCCCTCATCCTGTCACAATCAATAATGTTTTTATTCTGCTATAAGCACTTAAAGCCCCCTCTGCACATTTATATAGAAAAAATGTAAAGGCATGAGATGACAATGTACAGTTCACCACTTTCTCTCCTTATTTTAGCTTGGTTAGATCAGGAACTACATAAAACATGCTTTTCGTTAATGTGCATTATAATCTGCCTGACCCCAGGGTCTATTGGGTCCTGATATTTGTCAATGAGCATCTCTTTTTTTATTTATTATTGTCCATGTTTGCTGTTTGTAAATGTATGTATGGTCTGGGTGGACTGCAAAAAGTGAATTGCCCTTTGGAAAAAATAAAGTTGTCTAATCTAATGTAAAATGTGTTTTCCTGAACAGACCTGTCTACTGTAGCAGCCTCACAGTTACAGACATAAACACAAACAACAAAGATAAATCAGGACAGACAACAGATGGAAAACCTGGAAGAACTGCCCCATGATAGAGTTCAATATTTTCTGTGATATCAATCTGTCCAGCTTAGAATTCTTTTAAATGATCAAATATTTCTTTGCACAGTGAAGAAAATTAAAAAAGAGATAAAAGAGACACTGAAATTTAGTAACTGCTCACACTTTGAGGGAACATTAGGCCTACACATCGACTGCTTTTTGTGAAATGTGGATCTACTCATTACCATGACTCCCAAAAGTTCCTAATTTTACTTTAACACTTTCTCTTGCTCCATGATGTTTACATTTCACACATGTGGAAGCTGACGCTTTACAGCTGGCTGCTGTTACGTCACAAGGGGGCGTGTCTGTCAGTGAAAAGACTTCCGCGAAGCCTGCACTTGTGTTTCCTCGATTATGCCTCCTCCAGGGGTGCTTCCCAATGTGCCAAAATGCAGTCTCCTCTCTCCTCTCTCCTCCGCGACACCGGAAGTACTTTGTGAGCAGCCATATTGAAGGACATTCCAAAGCGCCAAATGCGCTCGGAGGAGAGAGGAGAGAGGAGAGAGGAGACTGATCTGGAGGAGGGATAATCTGTTCAGGAAACACAATTGCAGGCTACGCGGAAGTCTTTTCACTGACAGACACGCCCCCTTGTGACGTAACAGCAGCCAGCTGTAAAGCGTCAGCTTGAATTTGAATCATTTATATTGAATTTGAATTACATAATTTGAATTTGTATTTTTTTTATTTGAATCATTGCATTGTAAAACTGAATCTGAATAGCATAATTTGAAATTGAATTCATTAGTTTGGAACTGAAATCCAATAAACTAGAAAATGTATGTAAGATTATGAAAATTCAACTCAATATAATTTCACATTCAGTTCTCACTATTCAGATTCAGTTGTCAAAATTCAATTTCAATTCACTGGGACACACATCCGGGTAGTTCAGGAAGAGCAATCGAGCACCGATACACAGCACAGCTATATACGGCTCCTCTTCGGCCAGTTTTGGACACGTCACTTGATGCCACCTGCCATGAAACGGAGGAAGAAGCGCTTGGCTTGACCCGCGCTTGAGCATGGATGAGGCCACAGGTGTTGTGCCAAACTGATATCTGCCAGAAACTGATTTCCCGTCCACGGGAGTGCGCACAGCCTCATAGTGGAAAAGCGCAGCTTCTGTGGCTCTGCTGCTTCACCGGGCTCAAACAACGAGTTTGTTTATGACCGTCTGACGATGTCTATTTGTGCTTGCGTTTGATAGCCTGCTGTACGTCTACTTACCTTATATCGCTGTTCAAAAGGCTAGTTAGTGATTTTAATCTGGCGCGTATTTGCGCTAATAAAGATATGTGTCACTGACGGAGCTTCTTTTTTCTGCACCAAAATGACATTATCCCTCCACAGAGTAATTGACCCCACACAGTGTTTTGTACGGATTGAATATGAGAAAAAATGAAGTAAAAAATCACATTACGATGTAAAAATCAGCTTATTGTGCTTGCCAAAAACTGATTCATGCCTCTGGTATGATAGATGGATATTTTACCCCAAAATAACTAAATATAAGACCACAGAGAAATATTTACAAGATTTGACCCCAACAAGTACTTTTTCCCCCTAAAAAAACAATAAAAGGACTTTACAATGTGAAAATCAGCTTATTTTGCTTGCCAAAAATTGATTCATGCCTCTGGTATTGTACATAGATGGATATTTTACCCAAAAATAACTAAATATGACACAGCAGAGTAATATTTACAAGATTTGACTCCAACAAGTACCTTTTCCCCTTAAAAAAAATCAATAAAAAGACACATTACAATGTGAAAATCAGCTTATTTTGCTTGTCAAAAACTGATTCATGCCTCTGGTATTGTATGTAGATGGATATTTTGCCCCAAAATAACTAAATATAACACAGCAGAGTAATATTTACAAGATTTGACTCCAACAGGTACTTTTTACCTCTTAAAAAATCAATAAAACACACTATGTTAAATCCAGCTTATTTTGCTTGCCAAAAACTGATTAATTCCTCTGATATTGTACATGGATAGACATTTTCCCCAAAAATACATAAATTTAACACAGCAGAGTAATATTTATAAGACTTGATTCCAACCAGTACTTGCATGTATTGTATGTACAATACCAGTGGCATGAATCAGTTTTTGGCAAGCAAAATAAGCTGATTTTTACATTGTAATGTGTCTTTTTATTAATTTTTTTAGGGGGAAAAAGTACTTGTTGGAGTCAAATCTTGTAAATATTACTCTGCTGTGTTATATTTAGTTATTTTGGGGCAAAATATTGTAGTGAAACTAAGTTTTGAGTGTTTTGCACTTTGTGGTCACTTGAGGGGGATAGAGGCCCTGTGTTGGCGGTGAACTGAGGCACTGATTAGCTGATCACACTCACCTGTGGTAGGAGGTGGAGGGACACTGTGGGGGTTAAGAAAAAGGATCTGAATGAGCGGCGAGAATGGGAGGAGCTGGACTGCTGGCGCCTGTGGCCGTGGCTGGGGGACAGAGAAACAAACCGAGCAGGCTGCCCGTGACTTTTAGTGTCACCGGCAGTGAAGACAGTTAGATAGGGGAGCGGTTCCTGCGCTAGGAGGGGAGGCTGGTCGCCTCCTTTAGGTAGAGAGGGGGGGGTTAGTGAGTCCCTTGACTGGAGCCACGAGGTCGCCCACACGCCTTCCTGCCTTGCCGTTTTGGGGTGCAGGTTCTCCACGTATGAGGTCGCCCACACGCCTTCCTGCCTCGCCGTGTCTGGGTGCAGTTTCTCCACGTGCCAGGCTGTCTGTACGCCTTCTCGCCCCGCTGTGTCAGGGTGCTGTTTCTCCACGTCGATAAGCCGTCTCTCCCATACCGGCTGTTGGCTGCTCCTCCCTGGTTTCCGCGATCCTGAGGGCCGCACGCGCCGCCGAAGCTGCAGCGGAGTCCATTATTAGACCCTATGGGGGGGTCTCGTTGCCAGCCCGGGCGAGTTAAGTTGTTTTAAAACTCATCCATTGTGTGAATAATCTTGTTTTCTTGTTTTGTGTTTAGGCCTATTTTATAATTTTGTTTGAGCTCTGTCTGAGATTCACCGAGGGGTGGCGCCGTGCTCCAGGGCAGCTCCCTGCCCCCCTCTGGTGCTTGTAGTGGTTCTGACCCGCCTAGTGTGTAGTGGTCCTTAGTTTAGAGACGCATGCAGTTCACTTTATTTATTGGTCTGTGCATGGTTATGGTAAATCAGTGTGCAGTGTATTTTATGTGTGTTTCACTGTGGCGTTCTTGGGCTAGGGCTGTCCCTTTCAGCAGGCGCAGAACTCAGTGAGATCCAAGACACAGACTCATATTTAATATATTCGTGATTAAATAAAGGTTATATTTTTATACTTGACCAAGCCTCTGTGTTCTCTTGCCTCTGACACCGGACCAGACCGGATAAACAAAGGTGGTGGCAGCTTAGACCTTCAAAATAAAGTATCAATAAAAGTTTTCTACACTGGTGGCAGCGGTGGGATCTAAAATTAGATAAGATGTCAGAGGCAGAGAATATTCTTCCCCCATCTGGGTTTCAAGAAATGGATACAGTTGAGACTAACCCCTCCGGCAGTAGTACTGCTCCAATAGTAGCCCCTCCCTCCAGTGCTATTTCTCGTCCTGTGTTCATGCCTGAGGTTTTTACCGGTGTTGGGCGGGAATGGGGTGATTGGGTTGAACAGTTTGAGCTTGCGGCAGGTGTGAATGGTTGGGATGACCCTGTTAAACTTAAATTTATGTCATTGCTGCTTTCAGGGCACGCTCGCGAGATGTATAATGGTGTTTCCTCCCAATCAAAACGTAATTATGTGCTATTGAAAACAGCCCTGGCCAAGTGTTTTGAGCCCTGCCATAATGAGGAGTGGAGTAGGGTTGCTTTTTCGGAGAGAAGAAGGCTACCAAATGAAACGGCTCAAGAGTTTGGGAATGCTCTGCGTAGGCTGGCCGTAAAAGCTTATCCCTCTGTAGATGATCAAACCCGAGAAATGCTTGCAAGAGATCAATTCATCACCCATTTAAGCTACTGGTGATTTCCGTATTAGCCTCCGTGCTGCAAAACCAAAAAGCGTTAGAGTCAACCATTCAATTGGCTGCTGAAATGGAGCTACTAAGAAACCTGGAACAGACTCACATAACCTCTGATGCCAAAAGCACGGGGTGGTGGAGAGTAGGGATGGGTCTGATGGGCGTCTCAAGCTTTGTTGGGAGCAGTAGAGAGTCTCGTCAGGAGGTTAAAGAAGTGCAGTCGGTGGTTCAGGGACTACAGTTGCCCTCCAAATCAGTTCGCCCTTAACCTCCCTCCAGGTCTAACAAAAAAGTCTGATGCTGATCCTAGAACCCCTCTCGCTGATGCCTCTGGGCGAAGGACCCGGACTCGGGCAGGTGTGTGTTGGGAATGTGGGTGTGACAGGCACCTACGTCGCGACTGCCCTTATGTGGTGGGAAACTAAAGGGGGGGGGTATAGCAGGCCAACTGCTCGCCTCAATTATAACACAGATTATGCCTCTTCCAACAAAAAGGGTAGCTACGTAGCTGTAAAGGTTGGGGGAACAGACTTTCAGGTGGTTGTGGACAGTGGAGCTGACCGGTCTGTTATCCCTCAAAAACTGTGGGAAAGACTTACCAAGGGGGAGGGAAAACTGACAGAGTACCCAGGGAAGGTGTCTGCAGCTAATGGGGGGGGGATGTGTATCTTAGGAGTTTGGCAGTCAGTCTGTCAGTTTGACACATTAGCCCTGATAACAGACTTCCTTGTGGCAGATGTTCCTTCAGATGACATCCTGCTAGGCTTTGACTTCCTGTTTAAATACGGTGCGGTGATCGATTACAAGGACAGGGTTCTTTGCCTGATGGGAAAGACGATGCCCCTGCTGTGCCAAGAGGACCCTGTGAAGCCTCGTACTGTAGTCATAAAATCCGACACTGCTGTCCCAGCCCGAAGTGAGTTGGTTCTCCCAGGAGTAGTTACGACCCCGTTCAGTGAATGTATAGAAGGTATGTTGGAGCCCTCTTCATCTCTGTCTGATCATTGTAATGTTTTGGTGGCCCGTGTTGTTTGTCAGGTAGAGCAAGGTGTTGTCCCTGTGCGGGTTATTAATGTCACAGATGAAGAGTTAGTGCTTAAGGAGGGCATGAGAGTTGGCACCTTGTATACAGACATTGAGGTAGGGGACGTTGTAGGGGAAACTGGGATTAGTAGTAATATAAAAACTCACACTTCTCCTTGGCAGGTAGACTCCTTAGTGAAAGAGTTGGGGCTGGACCAGAAGGGATTGCTAGCTTCTGAGCAGCAAGCTGTTCATGACCTTCTGTTAAAACATTTGTCCGTTTTTAGCCTGGGCGATACTGATCTAGGTAGGACCCCCCTAGTGAAGCACACTATTGATACCGGCAATGCTGTGCCTGTCAAGTTGCACCCGCGCCGAGTTCCTCTCCATTTACAGGGGGAGTGTGCCGAGCACATAAAGCAGATGCAGGGGAATGGTATCATTCAACCTTCGTGTAGCCCTTGGGCTGCTCCAGTTGTTCTTGTGAGGAAGCGAGATGGGGGACTCCGGTTCTGTGTCGACTATCGGAGGCTCAATGACTTGACCAGAAAGGATGCTTATCCTCTCCCCCGAATTGATGATGCTCTTGACAGTCTGCACAAAGCTTGTTGGTTTTCAACTCTTGACTTGGCCAGTGGCTACTGGCAGGTTGAAATTGAACCCGCAGATAGGCATAAAACAGCTTTTATAACACGTCAGGGGTTGTTTGAGTTTAATGTGCTAAGTTTTGGCCTGTGTAATGCACCTAGCACATTTCAGAGGCTCATGGACGTGGTTTTAGCCGACTTGCAGTGGACTACTTGTTTGGTCTACCTTGATGATATTATCGTGTTTGGCCGCACGTTCAGGGAGCATTTGGCACGTTTAGATGAAGTGTTGCTAAAGTTGCAGCAGGCTAATCTTAAGGTGAAGCCCTCAAAGTGTAACTTGTTTTCAACACAGGTGCAGTACCTCGGTCACATAATATCCGGATGGGGTTAGAGCAGATCCAGCCAAAGTTCAGGCAGTGCAAGAGTGGCCAGTGCCTAGAACCAGACGGAGGTGAGAAGTTTTGTAGGGTTGGCATCCTACTATAGGCGGTTCATTAAGGGCTTTGCAGAAATAGCCCCCTTACACCAACTTACTGAAAAGGGTAGGCATTTTAAGTGGTCTGACTCCTGCCAAAATGCATTTGAGCAGCTGAAGGTTAGGTTGACATCTGCACCAGTACTGGCTTACCCAGATCCCGCCAGGCCTTTCATTTTGGACACAGATGCCAGTGATTTAGGTATTGGCGCAGTTCTATCGCAGGAGAGTGATGGGGTGGAGCATGTTGTGGCGTATGCCAGTCGGGCACTAACTAAGCAGGAAAGAAAGTATGCAACAACAAAAAAAGGAGCTGTTGAGTATGGTAACCTTTACAAAGTACTTCAAACATTATCTGTTGGGAAAGGAGTTTTTACTGCGCACTGACCATAACTCACTCAGATGGCTGCATAACTTTCAGGGTTTAGAGGGACAGCTAGCCAGATGGGTGGAGCAGTTGGCCAGCTTTCAGTATAAAATTATCCATAGGCCAGGGAAAGCACACGCTAATGCTGATGCCCTCTCTAGATTGCCTGCTTTTCTGGATGCGGATCAGCCCAAAGTTGTCCCTGTGCAGCAGCCCCTCCGAAATGAATGTGTGTGTGCTATACAGGAAGAGCGGCCAAGGGCACAGTTGAGTAAAGAGTGTATGGATGATGAGATGACAAAAGCCCAGTCTGAGGATGCAGTTTTACAGCAGTTGATTCGCTACAAAAAGCAGGGTCTGGATCTCCCTGAAGATCCAGCTTTACAGAAATATGCCCCAGTTTGGTCTCAGTTACAGATGAAGGAGTCACGTCTGGTTAGAATCCCCCCATCAAACTCAGATGCTGCACCATATGTGCAGATTGTTCTTCCCCAGGCCCTGGTTCCTAAAGTCTTAACCCAGCTACATAATACCCCTACTGGTGGTCACTTGGGGGTGCAGAAGTTGCAGGGTAAAGTGAAGGATCGTTTTTACTGGCCGGGGTGGTTTAGCGATGTAAAACAGTGGTGTAGACAGTGTGTAGATTGTGCCTCTCGAAAGACACAGGGGCCGACACCTTGTGCTCCCCTCCAAACAACACTACCGTCAAGGCCATATGAGCGGGTGGCTCTTGACATTCTGGGGCCCCTACCAGAGACGACTGACAGAAACAAATACATTTTGGTCGTTGGAGACTATTTTTCAAAGTGGACAGAAGCCTTCCCCTTGCCTAATCAAGAAGCCTACACTATTGCAAAAGTGCTTGTGGAGGAGTGGGTTTGTAGGTTTGGGACACCACGTAGCATTCACTCTGACCAGGGGCGATCTTTTGAGTCAACTTTGTTCAAAGACTTATGTCGGCTTCTTAACATTCACAAAACAAGAACTTCCCCATATCATCCTCAGTCAGATGGCCTTATTGAGCGTTTTAACCGCACATTGCTAGCTATGCTTTCGTTTTTTGTGCAAGAAAACCAGTCCAATTGGGACTCCTTATTGCCCCATGTGATGATGGCGTATCGAAGCAGTGTGCATGCAAGTACGGGTTTTACACCATATAAAGTGTTGTACGGACGGGAGATGGTGCTTCCAGTGGACATAATGCTTGAGGTGGGGGCTGGGGAGGCATTTTGTTCAGTTAATGCCTATGTTAACCAGTTGGTTGAGACATTGTCTACTGTGGCGGAGGCGGTAAAAAAACATCAAGCCAAAGCTTCCCAGCAACAGAAGGCTAATTTTGATCTCCAAGTACATTTTCAGTATTACTCAGAGGGAGAGCTTGTGTGGGTCCAAGATAGAAGCAGGAGAAGAGGGTTGTGTCCCAAGCTTCAGAAGCGCTTTAAAGGGCCTTATAAAGTTGTAGATAGGGTCACAGACGTGTTGTACCGTGTGGTACCAGTAAGGGGGGGCCCGGACAAGGTAGTACATTTCAATCGTCTTAAACCCTGTCTTTCTCCTTGCCCAGAGTCACAGCCAATCCAGGGTGATGCAGCACTGGCTCCTCCAGCGCCGCAGAGAAGCAATCCACCTCAGAGAGGAGGCAATGGGTCAGCGGCTGATGACCTCCTGCAACAGTCATTGCCGAGAGGAGGGGCTGTCAACCCGGTTCTGCACTCTTCAGTGCACACTGGCGAGCCAGGAGCGGAAAAACTCCTGCATCATCCAGAGGCAAGAAGTGAGGGGACCCAGGAAGGACAGGCAGATGTGACAACACTGGACAACACAAGAGAAGTGGACTCAAACATGTCTTGTGGAGCAGACCAACATCTGGCAGGTGGGAGCAGCTGTCAGAGAAGCTCTACACAAGGAGGGCGACCTACACGGGAGAGAAGGGCGCCCTTGTGGTCAAGAGACTATGATTGTTCATCCTGACTCGGGGCCAGTCCTCTTTCAGGGAGGGAGGAGTGTAGTGAAACTAAGTTTTGAGTGTTTTGCACTTTGTGGTCACTTGAGGGGGATAGAGGCCCTGTGTTGGCGGTGAACTGAGGCACTGATTAGCTGATCACACTCACCTGTGGTAGGAGGTGGAGGGACACTGTGGGGGTTAAGAAAAAGGATCTGAATGAGCGGCGAGAATGGGAGGAGCTGGACTGCTGGCGCCTGTGGCCGTGGCTGGGGGACAGAGAAACAAACCGAGCAGGCTGCCCGTGACTTTTAGTGTCACCGGCAGTGAAGACAGTTAGATAGGGGAGCGGTTCCTGCGCTAGGAGGGAGGCTGGTCGCCTCCTTTAGGTAGAGAGGGGGGTTAGTGAGTCCCTTGACTGGAGCCACGAGGTCGCCCACGCCTTCCTGCCTTGCCGTTTTGGGGTGCAGGTTCTCCACGTATGAGGTCGCCCCACGCCTTCCTGCCTCGCCGTGTCTGGGTGCAGTTTCTCCACGTGCCAGGCTGTCTGTCGCCTTCTCGCCCGCTGTGTCGGGGTGCTGTTTCTCCACGTCGATAAGCCGTCTCTCCCATACCGGCTGTTGGCTGCTCCTCCCTGGTTTCCGCGATCCTGAGGGTCGCACGCCGCCACTGCTGCAGCGGAGTCCATTATTAGACCCTATGGGGGGGTCTCGTTGCCAGCCCGGGCGAGTTAAGTTGTTTTAAAACTCATCCATTGTGTGAATAATCTTGTTTTCTTGTTTTGTGTTTAGGCCTATTTTATAATTTTGTTTGAGCTCTGTCTGAGATTCACCTAGGGGTGGCGCCGTGCTCCAGGGCAGCTCCCTGCCCCCCTCTGGTGCTTGTAGTGGTTCTGACCCGCCTAGTGTGTAGTGGTCCTTAGTTTAGAGACGCATGCAGTTCACTTTATTTATTGGTCTGTGCATGGTTATGGTAAATCAGTGTGCAGTGTATTTTATGTGTGTTTCACTGTGGCGTTCTTAGGGGCTAGGGCTGTCCCTTTCAGCAGGCGCAGAACTCAGTGAGATCCAAGACACAGACTCATATTTAATATATTCGTGATTAAATAAAGGTTATATTTTTATACTTGACCAAGCCTCTGTGTTCTCTTGCCTCTGACACCGGACCAGACCGGATAAACAAAGGTGGTGGCAGCTTAGACCTTCAAAATAAAGTATCAATAAAAGTTTTCTACAATATTGATCTTTGTACAATACCAGAGGAATGAATCATTTTTTGGCAAGCACAATAAGCTGATTTTCACATTGTAAAGTCCTTTTATTGTTTTTTTAGGGGGAAAAAGTACTTGTTGGGGTCAAATCTTGTAAATATTTCTCTGTGGTCTTATATTTAGTTATTTTGGGGTAAAATATCCATCTATCATACCAGAGGCATGAATCAGTTTTTGGCAAGCACAATAAGCTGATTTTTACATCGTAATGTGATTTTTTACTTCATTTTTTCTCATATTCAATCCGTACAAAACACTGTGTGGGGTCAATTACTCTGTGGAGGGATAATGTCATTTTGGTGCAGAAAAAAGAAGCTTCGTCAGTGACACATATCTTTATTAGCGCAAATACGCGCCAGATTAAAATCACTAACTAGCCTTTTGAACAGCGATATAAGGTAAGTAGACGTACAGCAGGCTATCAAACGCAAGCACAAATAGACATCGTCAGACGGTCATAAACAAACTCGTTGTTTGAGCCCGGTGAAGCAGCAGAGCCACAGAAGCTGCGCTTTTTCCACTATGAGGTTGTGCGCACTCCGTGGGACGGGAAATCAGTTTCTGGCAGATATCAGTTTGGCACAACACCTGTGGCCTCATCCATGCTCAAGCGGGTCAAGCCAAGCGCTTCTTCCTCCGTTTCATGGCAGGTGGCATCAAGTGACGTGTCCAAAACTGGCCGAAGAGGAGCCGTATATAGCTGTGCTGTGTATCGGTGCTCGATTGCTCTTCCTGAACTACCCGGATGTGTGTCCCAGTGAATTGAAATTGAATTTTGACAACTGAATCTGAATAGTGAGAACTGAATGTGAAATTATATTGAGTTGAATTTTCATAATCTTACATACATTTTCTAGTTTATTGGATTTCAGTTCCAAACTAATGAATTCAATTTCAAATTATGCTATTCAGATTCAGTTTTACAATGCAATGATTCAAATAAAAAAAATACAAATTCAAATTATGTAATTCAAATTCAATATAAATGATTCAAATTCAGTTTCTGGTGGCACATATTTCAGCCCATAACCCAGACCATACATAAATTTACAAACAGCAAACATGGACTATAATAAATAATAAAAAAAGAGATGCTTATTGATAAATATCAGCACCCAGTATACCCTGGGGTCAGGCAGATTACAATGCAAATTAATAAAAAGCATGTTTTATGTAGTTATTGGTCTAACCAAGCATAAATAAGGAGAGAAAGTAGTGAATTGTACATCGCTATCTCAGGCCTTTACATTTTTTCTATATAAATGCGCAGAAAGGGGTTTTAAGTGCTTAGTGCAGAATAAAAACATTATTTATGAACACAAAGTGGCCGCAATATAACAATTAAAAACTCCTATCATTCTGTGCCTGGGAAAACTTGACATTTTTCTTTTTCATTCATGAACATATTCATGTTAAACTGATTTAAAAGTGAATATAAATTTACCCCGGTCGAGCGCCCTGGAGTTTACTTTATTTTTCTTAATTCAGTTTCTCTCGTGCGCTCGGACCAGCATATCCAGCTGTGACGCCGTCATCATTAAAAGACGTCGCTTCATGTGACGCTCCGGAGGAGAGGACATCTCAATGCTCATAAAATGAATCTCCTCGTCTCCTCTCTTCGTTTCCTCGCGTCTCTGGCATGCATCTCCGGTGGGCGGGACTAAGACGCAAGTGGAGGAGGCGAGGATGCAACTTTGGAGCTTTGAGAAGCACCCCAGATCACTCTCCTCTCTCCTCTCTCCTCTCTTCTCTCTCCTCTCTCCTCCGAGCGCATTTGGCGCTTTGGAATGTCCTTCAATATGGCTGCTCACAAAGTACTTCCGGTGTCGCGGAGGAGAGAGGAGACTGCATTTTGGCACGGAGCTTGGGCGTTGGGAAGCACCCATTGAGTCCGTCTGAATTCTCCTTTCTCCTTTCCTTAACCTCATGACGTTTTCCATCAGGGTTAAGGAAAAGTAGATAGGAAAGGGCTTAGGCGGTGACTATTCGACTGCAGTCACCGTCCGCAGGAGTATAAAACGTCACGAAGCGGGCCAATCAGAGGACTCCCTGCAGCATCTTCGGCTGTCTCCGTCAGTGACGTCACTCTAACCCGCACGGATCGTGACTTTCCGCCCGGACGAGTCTCCCTCCTCAGCAGTGGACGGTTAGCACCCTGAGCAGTACCATGTTCAGAGCCGTGTTCAGACTATCAGCCACAGGGGCCAAGAGTCTGGCCCGGTCACAGCCCAGCTCTTCAGGTAAGTTTGTTTTTAACACACCTGTCAGGACTTGGTTCGACCCCCCATTGAAAAATCTATGTTGAATATGCTAACGCGGCTAGCCGTTAGCTTAGCCGAAGCTGAGTGTGGGTGTACAGGGTAACTTGGGGTGACATTGAGTTGTATTTAGAGTTGGCTCTGTGTTTGGCCATTGACTTACTATACTTATCACATTTAAAAATTATAGGGAAGTTTTTTTAAATTATGCGCGAAATTAAAATAAGCTATCAAGCCACGACCTTGTGATGACCCTCCTGTAGCTCTGGAGAGTCCGACTCTGCAGATTAAACGCAGCTCTTAACAAAATGACCTCCTGCTGGGACAGTACTGTCAGCTTTATGACTGAGCATAAGTGTTACATGTGACCTTCAGGATTAAGCTTCTTCGCCAGTTATGATGATTAAAATTGTCTGAATGACCTAACTGTACTTCCTCATCTGACAGCCTACAGTAAGTAACAGGCGGAGGTAGATCAGGTAACAACACACCTGATTAACAACGAAAACACTCTGAACTGAATTGGAGAAATAACACAAATTGAGAGAGTTAAAAAAACGAGATAAGAGAAATTGATAATCAGCTAAAAGCGGGTCTTGAGTTTGCTTTTATTAACACGAACAGAAGGTGGCGCTGTCAGGCCTTCAGGTAGACTGTCCCACAGATCAGGGACATAATAACGAAAAGGGGCTTCACCGAATGTTTTAGTTCTCATTTGGGGAACAATTAAACACCACTACTGAAGACCTGAGGGCTCTTCTGGGTTCACAGGGTAAAAGCATATCAGATAAATTAGAAGGAGCAAGACCATTACGATATTTAAGAACTAATATATAAACATTGTCATAGCCTTAGATATTGATTCACTCCTTTAAGCACGTCAAGCAACACTTATTCCTTCAGAGATAAACTGAAAGGATATTCGTACCACACTGGATATTTTAATGATAATCCAGTTGTATTCTTTTTCTAAGTACTCCACAATTTCCCTCTGTTTACTGTTTAGGTTTATACTTTTATGACTTTTATTACTTTTAAAATTACTTTGTTATATTTTTTCTATATTTACTGTTTGTTTTAATACCTTCTCTTTTTAAACATTTTGTTTCCAAACACTTATTCAGTCTTAAGTATTTGCCTTAAACGTTGCTATCTGAGCCATTTGCTATGAAATTTCGTTTACGTGTGCACCTGTAGTGTGTATTTTGAATGACAAAAACAACTTATCTCGTATTTTAAGTCATATGAGTGCTTAACAAATGTATCAGACCATCCGTCATAAAAACAAGAACATATTAAGATGCTAGAAATCTTCAGAAAGTTGTTAAAACAAATATGTATGTATATGTATTTATTATTCAGCTGTTTGTAAGGAATTGGGAATTTCAAAATGAATTCACCTTTTTATGCCAATATTTTAGCCAGGCTTCTCTGAGAAGTCAGATATTTAATTCAGTATAACACTTAACCGCTAAAAATAGTTTTTGTGCTCCAGGATGAATGTAAATTATTATAATTTGACTTCTTATCAAGAAATAATGAGGTTTACTATTTTTGTCTAGTTGTCTAGTACATTTGAAATTAATGGAAATTAAAATAAATATATATATTTTATCTTGGCGATAAAATTATCCAGTTAAGATCTCCTGGAGTATTATTCATTAAAGAAATGTCAAAATTAATTTTGGTAATTACCTATGTTGCTCATTTTGTGGACCTGTGGCATAGACCTTACATGAGTTGGTGGCTTAATGAATTTGTTGTGCACTGCACACAATAACAAGGTCGACTATTCCTGTCCATGACATGTGGCAAATTTAGGAGAACATTTGTTTGGCCAACCACATCAATGGTTAAACAGTAAAAACACACTATCAAATAAATTAATCCCTTTCCAAAGATGTGCCCTGCAGAGGGAAAATTGAGAAATTTGTCTGACAAATGAAAATTGTCTGTCTTCACATTCATCATCTCAAGTGTATCACACATCAACCAGGTGCTGATTTCACATACCCCATATTCTGTCACCTGCAGCTCAGACCACAGCCTCACTGACTGCAGGTTAGAGTAAATTCAGCAATGATTGAACAAAGGGAAAACACAATTCCAATCTTAAAGCAAAAATTATAAACTAAAGGAAAACAAAGTCTACACCTCCTCTCTTGAATTGATCAGAAGTAATTGAATTAACCTCTGTAAGGTCTGGGGTCATTCAGTTAACACAATGTTACATCCATTCACTTATGTTCTTTACTCAAATACAGAATAAAGTGCACGAGGATTTTATTAGGAATATTGTCACAGTATAGTTAGTCACCTTTACAACGAAGTACAACCCAAAAAGGTTGTGCATTTTTGGAGTAACAAAGGTAGCCTAAAAAAAGGTGACTGCATTTCACATAAAAGTTAAACTTGTTTCTGTTCATTTATACATTCAAACTTTACCAACATTCAGTAAAGTGTTATTAGATGTTACATTTTATCCAAGTGTTAAACACAACTTCAGAAATAAAAAAAAAAATTAAAAATACTTTCCACTTTCCACTTCATTATTTAGTCAACTAAATTATGTCTACTAAAGTCTTTCAAAATGTCATCAACTAAAACTAATTACTAATTTAAACATTTTAGATGACTAAATCATGACGAAAACTTAGATTTATTTTAGACAAAAGACTGACTTAAGACTAAACAAATCAGACTTTTCAAAAATATTATATACAATACCAATTGGTGTAATTAAAGGGGAGTAATAGTCAACTGAAATGATATAAAAAATAAATACCTACCTACAAACTTGTGCATTCAAACAAGCTTTATGTGCCTTGTTGAGTGGTACAAATTTGTAAATATATGTTCAGCAAAGATGGACGACTGAAGCGACCCACATCACGTTAAAGTCATCCACACAGTCGGCGGGCAACGCTACAAACTGCATGAAACCCATTATTTAATTTATATGCTTAATTTTTAATTTAAAAGAACATGTGAAGCTTTAACTTAACCAACGTTCAGTTAGACTTTATTTTATGTGCTATACATAGAATTCAGTCCAACTGAAACTACTGTTTCAGTGAGATCAAAATAACATACTGAGTATTGTTTGTTATCCAGGCTGCTCTATGTTGATTCATGCCTTGCTCAGTGACAGTATTTTAAAAATACTGTTTGGATTACTGACTTCATGAATCTTTATTAAAGACGCTTACAAAAAGAGTTTTCAGGGGAATTTTGTATTTTTACAAGTATTTGGATGTTTAACTGAAGTGTCCGACCTTTTCCAGCTCCATTGGCCTCCAGATGTTACTCTCATGGCAAAGTGGAATCAGATGAGGAATTTGACGCCCGTTGGGTGACGTACTTCAGCAAGCCTGACATTGATGCGTGGGAATTGAAGAAAGGTGACTGGTCATGTTTAACTGATTTGTGGTTTGTTTTTTTTGTGACATTGTTTTCACTCAATTTAATTAAGGATGCACCGAATACTTGGTGGCCGAATATATTCGGCCAATTAATGCAAAAAAAAAGCGATATTCAGTCTAGAGCTGCAACTATCGAGTATTTTAAGAATCGAGTACTCTGTCAATTATTTCTTCGAGTACTCGAGTACTCTAACAAAATATACTTTTTGGTTTTTACACAAATAAATCAATTGTATACAATGCAACAACTTTCAAAGTTTAAACCAGTACTGGCTTAAAACAAAGCCAAGACAATACTGATTTACAAAGTAGTAATATAATTCTGCAATTATATTTGTGAAGTGTGTTCTGGAGGACATTGTGTAGTTTGGATTGAAATCTTTGATCATGTTCTTAAATCCTGTGTCCTCCACCATGGGAAGAGGACGCATGTCTGTGATGAGCAAATTTAAAATGCTGTAATAGTAATAGTTGCAGTCCTAACAACATGCTATCATGCTAAGCTACGTGCTAAACTCACTCAGTTTGACATCAGACACACTGCACTGTTTTCTTTTCGTCCCTTCTTGTAGTGACCACACACTTGGGACACTCTCTGCCATTTCTTCTGTGGACTCTCTCCTTTCTGTCCCTCTCTTTTCTCTTCCTTCATGATTGTACAAGCAGGTAGATTGTACAAGGAGGTAGCAGGTGCGTTGTGCCACAGAAATGACCGTCCGTGTCAAACACTGTGCACTGTATAGTAGTCCAGATATATATTTATATGTATAATTATATATTAAACGAGGCTTCGAGGCACAAAATTTAATTCGAGGATATTTTGTAATCGAGTACTCGCGAATATTCGAGGAATCGTTTCAGCTCTAATTCAGTCATCGGTGGAGTGAGGCAATAGCAAGGCCGAATAGTACCGTGTGACGAAATGACAACATCAACTACGTCATTGCGTGTGACTGTGGCTAAGCAGACTAAGGCTGTCACTTTTCCCTAAAAATCAAACTCAATCATGCACCCAAATAATCCAAGATATTTGATTATAATATATTTTGATTAATAATATTATCCGCCCTTTCAGTAAAGACCCTGCCGAAAAAACACAGTCACATGGGATTAAACTCTTGATGAAGCGCTGCTGCACTCGACTGTATAACTTGGATGAGAAACCGACGGCTGACCCGCAAATAAGAGGAGGACGAGTGACTAAACCGTATTTTGCAGAAAACACAGCCTGGCCTTTGATTTTAAGTTTGCCATCAACGGTGTAGAACCAAAATTACTTCCACACAGCTCTCCTTAGATGATTCAGAGCTCTTAATGTCCGCTTGGAGCGGAAACTTTGTTTACTGAGGTCAAGAGAGCAGCGGATGTGTCTGACGGTGAAGCTGTTCAAGACCTGGTCCACTGCTCAAGACCTGATGTGCCACCACTTTCAATATTTTACATTCAAATATCTATTTACAAGTCGGTTACGGATATTTATTCCCATATTTGATTGGTTATTCGAATATAAAGTGACAGCCCTAAAGCAGACTTGTGTCAAAAGGACAATTATTTATTTGTTGCGGGTTTATCCACTTCAATGTACTTTAATATTTTTTCAAAGCATGTTTTGTTTGTCATGACATATTTGAAGGCTTAATATGAATCAAAAACTTTGTTGTGCTTTTTTTGAAAAGCAAAGGCTACTGGAATGTTAAAAATGTCCTAATATTCAATAAACAATAACTTTCTTTTAAAAACATGTCTAAAAATGTATTCTAAGCTATTGATGCACTTTTAAAAAATATAGTGAACTACTTTGCCTCCGCATTGGATATTCGGTATTCGGCCAAGCGTTTATATTTAATTCGGCTTCGACCACAAATTTTCATTTCGGTGCATCCTGAAATTTACTGTTACTGTTTGTTGTCATCAACAGCTTTTTTATCGAAAATATTTCTCTTGCTTGCATTTGCATTCGTTAACATCACACATATTTGTTATTTTCTGTTGCCTTAAGGCATGAACACCCTGATTGGATATGACCTGGTACCAGAGCCCAAGATCCTGGACTCGGCACTTAGGGCCTGCCGAAGGCTCAACGACCTTGCCAGCGCCATCCGCATCCTGGAGGCTGTTAAGGTCAGTGACATCCTCTCAGTGTTACCCAGAAAGCTTTTCTAGGGCCCTTTAAAATCTCTGTTATGTTTTTCCAAATTCTATTTTTTTTCTCCCATATTCTGTTTTTTTTTTTTTTTTTTTTTAGATAGACACACTATCAAGTAATGAAATATAATCACTCACTCTTCAGGTAGTCCTCACAAGTGTCTTTGTTGTGTCCAGTCAACGGTATGTTGACAAAATCTGCAGAACATTTTTTTAATGTATTTTTGGGGAGGGCATTTTGTGCCTTTATGATAGGAGAAAGACAGTGGATAGGCTTGTGAAAGGGGGGTAAGAGAGACTTTTGTGGTGTTTTGTATTTCTCCAATCCTATTTGCAAAGAAAGTTTGGTAGCCATAGCTTTCTCTTTGTATTGCTCCTAGGATGGACTGGCTGTCAACAAAGTGGTACCACCTTTCAATTCTGATACTGCTTTGTGCTCAAAGTACTTTTTTAGACACAAGGCAAACACTGCCCCACGCATCTCTGCCTTCACAGCATCACCTTTGTGATCCAAGGGGGTCAACTTGACCAAGGACTCCACCTGTCTGACAATTGGGCCCTCTTTGGAGTTACATCTTAGGTACATTACTGCTCCAAAAGCATGTTCACTGCCATCAGAGAATATGATTGCCAAGGGGTTCTCAAGAAATCATGGAGGAGTTAGTGCCCTAGTGAATGTAATCTTGCCGAGTTGTGCATACTCCTTGATAGGGATGGGAATTGATAAGATTTTATCAATGTCGATGCTGTTAACGATCCTGCTAATCGATCCAATTCTTTAACGATTCCCTTATCGATTCCTGCAGATTTTGCATGTGGGCAAATGTTGGTCTGATTTTCAGTGGCAACAATGTCAAACATACATCACAGTATATATATATCTGCTTCTGCAAGTTGCTGGTGTTTCCACTCACTTAAAGTGATATTCCGGGATTGAACAAGTTGGGTCCTATCACAAGGGTTAGGGCAGAAATTACCTCTACAGCAGTGTTTCCTCTAGGTTCATTGCTTTGGGGCGGCGGATTTGGGGTTGCGGGGGGGGGGGGGGGTCTGTCAATAATGCTCCATAATATCATAATTAAAGAGCATTTAGATCTGAATAAATAGTGAGCACTGTGGGCACACAACTACAACATTCTCAAAAGAATTTAAAATAAACTGCATAAAGTATAAAAAGTATTTAAAAAAAAAAAAAGGAAGAATGTAACATTTCATGTAACCATGTAAGCTCAGCAGGTGGAGAGAAGATGAATCATAAAGTCATAGCAAGTGACTGACAATGAGGAGAAACTACATGCTGAAAGTTTCCTACACTGCTGCTAGCTGTGCTTCCTTTCTTGGACAATTGGCTTAAAAATGCTGAGATTTTTGCTTGGGGAGATTGTTTGGTAAGCTTCAGGTCATCCATTAATGTTTGTTTAAATTGGGTTTTTTATTATATTTTTTTACCGTTATGGTCGCTCCTTCATCTGCCGCCTGATTGTGAGTGTGTGTGTATGTCTGTATGTGTCGTGTGTGTGTCTTCATCATCCCCTTCACACAACGCTACCGCTTCCAGTCATTTCAATGAGGGACAGGCGGCAGACAGCACGCGTTTGGACCGCCATGTAGAAGCGGTTGCCGCAGAAGAGCACGCGCACAGATTTTGTCCTGCTGCTCAGAAACCAGCGTTTTGAACTTTCTGGCTGTAGTCGCCTGGCAGCAGCAAATCATATCGTACTATCGAAGACCTGGACGTGAGGAAGCATTTCTACTGAATTGTTTTTAGGGAAGGGAGTGTCATAGTAGTATGTCAGAGTGAGCATCTTCAGAGTAGACGATCTTTGTAATGTTAACGCTGCTAAGGGGGGGCCCGGGGATTGGCTGAGGGCTACGGAAGTGTAGACTGAGAGAGAGAACTGCTAACTGTATGACACGCTGTTTGAGTCTGTTATTAAAGAGAATTAATGATTCAGAAGTTATCGGCTCGTTCTATGACAGGGAGTGTTGTGAGACACTTTTAGGTGGCCTCTGCTCTGACGTTCGCTGAATCACCGCTACGTCTCTACCCGCGGTGGCAGTAGCCTCAATAAAGACTGCATGTGGGGGGACTCCGCCTGCAGAGAGACGGTTTGGTTGCCGCGCGGCTTATCGGTGTTGCACAAGAGGAGCGAGGGAGGAGGCGTTTTTCAGAGCGGAGAGGAAAAATGCATTTTATTAAATGTAAGCAAACCATAGCGACACAACTATGAGCAAGATAGTTATCTGCCTCAGCACCCGCGACACCCGATTTAATGCAGGACTCTGATGTGAAGGCAGCGACATGATGCTGCGGTGGTGTATTTACAGTTTTTAAAAAAAATTGCAGGAGCGGCGGGTAGGATTAAGGAGCGTGCCCGCCTCCTAAATGAATGTAGAGAAACACTGTACAGCCAGAGTTTCTGTGGCTGCAGAGCCTCCGCTGCAGCGAAGTTTCTGCTGAAGCTCCGCTTATGCTAATCCAGAGCCTTATTTAGTGGTGTTTTGTGTGAAAGTAACGCTGAAAATTTCTAAATAAAGCGTGAATGCAGACCGACAGTCAGACTTTTTTCGGCTGGGAGTCCGCTATTTGTGTTTTTGGTCACACAAAATATGGCCCCGCCTGACTACAGCGGATTCAGCAGACGAGCAGATGCGAAGCCTGAAGAGGGAGTTAGGTCCTAGCGCCCTGGGTTTCTTCTCCACAGAAACACTGCTGTAGAGGTAATTTCTGCCCTAACCCTTGTGATAGGACCCAACTTGTTCAATCCCGGAATATCACTTTAAGTGAGTGGAAACACCAGCAACTTGCAGAAGCAGATATATATACTGTGATGTATGTTTGACATTGTTGCCACTGAAAATCAGACCAACATTTGCCCACATGCAAAATCTGCAGGAATCGATAAGGGAATCATTAAAGAATTGGATCGATTAGCAGGATCGTTAACAGCATCGACATTGATAAAATCTTATCAATTCCCATCCCTACAAACCAAGCACGGTAAGCAGCTCACATGTTACTCGGCAGATGACCGAAGCTGCTGTTGTTCCTGGTATGCGCGCGCAGCCTTTATGTGAAAGAGTACTGCACATGCAGTGACATCAGTGTTTCACCCTGAAACGCTCTGATTGGAGTTTACATAGAGCTGCATGGAGAGCGTATTCAACACTTTCCACTCTGGGTAAATGAAAATAGAAAAGCAAAACTGAATTCAAAAGTTCAGTAAGTAATATAAAAATAAGTGTAGCACTGGGCTGAACTCTGCACAGACCTCTGGAGATAAAGTTGCAACTTGTTTTTTTTTGTTGTTGTTTTTTTTTACTTTATCAATCATAAAGGGAATCAAACTGTTCATGTTATTCGTGTGAGGTATTCTACCCACATAGATCCGAAAGCAGACATTGCAGAAGTACACTGTTTGGAGAGCACGGTGGCTCTTTTAAAAACACATCTCTGACAAAACCTCAGGTTAACAGCGGAGCACCTGCATGATGTGGATCTGTGTTCATTAAATAAAAATACTACAAACTTTAGAGGCTGCTGTTAACAAGTGCACCGTTTGTCTACAAGATCTCACATAAGTCCAATTTCTGATGTGCTGTTCCACATCTATTTTCACTAGTGATAGTCTTGTTTTTCTGTCTGAATTACAGAACAAAATGAGAGCCTCAAAAAAATCCAGGTGCACCAGTGATACTACATCAGGATAATAGATGATAACCCCCTTTTTTGGCCTCACTGTGTTTGCAGGACAAAGCCGGCCCCCACAAAGAAATCTATCCCTACTTGATGCAAGAGCTGAAGCCCACCCTGTCAGAACTGGGAATCTCAACACCAGAAGAGCTGGGAATCGACAAGCTATAGGCAGTCCAGGTGAGCCCAACCAACACAATATGCAGCTGATTCATGGAAAAGGTCATGTGGTTTTTGTACTAAAATAAATTTAAGCTGGTGTTCTGACATATTTTGCTACCTTGTCAGATTTTGCTACCCTAACCAGGAGAGAGAGTGGAGACATTGGCCGCATGCGCAGAACCACAAAATAGCAATTTTCGATGGGCAACAAAAAAATGACAGAACACCAAGTTAGACTGTATCTTTAAGGTGATCACAGAGTCATGAAATTGTCCTGTGACTTGACCCACAAACGTCATAGACTACATGATAGAAGCACACAATCATCTTGACAGACCATTATAATGTATGAGGGCAGCACAGTGGCACAGCAGGTAGTGCTCGTGCCTCACAGCAAGAAGGCTTCACTGGTTCCTTCACTGGGTCAGGCAGAGCCTCTCTGTGTGGAGTTTGCATGTTCTCCCCGTGCCTGTGTGGGTTCTTTCCACTCAAGAGTCCTCTCACAATCCAAAAACATGCTCATTGGTGGATGGTTGACTCTAAATTGTTCTTAGGTGTGAGTTTGGGCTTGAATGGATGTCTGTCTCTCTCTGTGGCCCTGTGGTTGACTGGGTCAGGGGTGTACCCTGCCTCTCGCCCAATGTCAGCTGGGATAGGCTCCTAGATAAGTGGTGTATAAAATGGATGGATGTATATTTGTGTGCTGAGTACTAGAATGAAGTTGGAAGAGAGTTTGAGCGAGACAACAGAATTTATTGCTCTATGTTTTTACTTAGTAATGAATGATACAGCGTCACTATATCAGATATCAGATAAAGTAGCAGTTTAGTATAACAGATAGATATAAATAAAAATATGGTGAATGGCAGGCTACTTCTTATCCTTTGTCCTCCTGTTACTCCTCGTCCCACCTGAGTGAAGGTGGGTCGAGGAGTCTGATGGCTTAAGGGACAGAAGAGTTTCTCAGTCTGTTGGTCCTGAGCTTGGGAAGGAACAGTCTTCTGCTCAGACACTACAGCTGCATGCTTTTTTCACCAGCCTTGCTGTTTTTTTGGTCTGTTTAGTCTGAGCTCAGTAGAATCTTCCTGTTGTGTTGATCCATCTTGCAGCGTCAGGTTGATTCTCATGTTGCGTTTTTGTCTTTTAAGTGTTTATGCAGAAAGATCCTGCTGTCATTAGTAAGACTTGGAAAATCTGATTGGTGTTACGGTTCAACTTGTGTTACTTGTGGTTCATGGGTGTTTTGAGTATTTGATTAAGTCTCAATCTGAGACATATATGATAATGTTGATCCAAATCTGTTTTTTAAAGTTTTTTTTGATTACTCAGCCTCTGTTGTTATCAGGGCAGCAACAGAGGCAGGCACCCATGGGTTAGCAGTCCAAACAGTCACTTATGAAAGAGAAATATTAACTTCATTTAAATAGCACTTTTAAAAAGAAGTGTTAAATGGTTCAAACAGACAAGAAAAAGGCAGAAGTCTGGAGACAAACAATCAAGTCAAGCAGAGGCACAGACGGTCATGTAAACTAAAGTTGTAGAGAAACAGACTGCATTAGTGTAGGTGAAAATGTCAACATGTAGCACGAGTAGCATTAGTTAAGAAGATTTTTCATGTTATATATTAAGCCAAGGACACAATAAGACAATAATTGGATGATAGGGTGATGGATGGATGATAGTTGACATCACATCAGGAAGATGAGGGTGAGTAACGGACGGCAAAATATCAGAAAATGGTAAAAACATCTCGTCCTAGATGTCTGCATCATTTGTATCACTTTTGGAACAGCATCATTGAGGCAGCAGGCTTCAGTGGAGTCAGTTGTTGTCACAATGACTCACTAAAGCCCTGTGACTGTCCGATCAGGTCTTAACTGTGCTAAAAATCTGACTTTAACATTATCATTTCTAAATGTAGAGAAAAATGTCAAGATCCAAAGCTTCCTGTTATTGCCTCAAATTCTTTGGTTCCGTCCCAATTCTACCCCTTACCCCATGGTTTTGTGCGTTCAGGTCTAGTGAAGGGGAAGGGCTAAGAACAAGGGTGAATCCCAATTCTACCCCTTGGCCCTTGTCTCACCCCTTGGTTTTACGCGTTCACGTCTAGTGAAGTGGTGTCCCAATTCTCTGTATGGCCAAGGGGAAGGGCTAAGACCAAGGGTTGTAAAGCCCTCAAAGATAGACCGGGACCTCACTTGAAACCAAGGGGTAAGAAAATTTCCCACAATACACCGCACTTGCCGACATGAAGCAGAGCGGAGACCGAATGAAGCGCTAAATTATATGTAATTATGTCATCAAGTAAATATTATATATGTTTTTAGTTGTTGGCCGCATTTTGAAATTTCTCGTGCTAAAAAGCAAGCTTTCACACATGGCTACGGTTATTGTCGCATCTGCTTATTACGTCACAGCCAGCGAGCGGCTCTGTGTGATAACGTATCGGGAATCGAGTGGCGTCTCATTTCTCAGCTGTGTGTTTCCCCCCTTCCCCTTGGCCCTCAAAACACAGGGCTAAGGGGAAGGGGTAAGATGAAGGAGCAGGGCTAAGGGGTAGAATTGGGATTCACCTTTAATCTTTATTCAGATGTTCTTTGTTGTATGTTGAATTATTTCAGCTGATAATGTCTCTTGTTTCTCTTCCCTCAGATCATTGGCACATAAAGAGATGAACTCTCCTGATTCTCTCCTGTCATATATGTCTATATTGTGGATGAAATACATGCTGTCCTGTTGTGTACAAAATGTTGGACCCAATAAAGAAAACCAGTAGTTTAACAGTGTGTTGGATGACTTTTTTTTTTTTTTTGAAAACAAGTGTTATAAACAGGGAGAGCAAACGTGTTAACAAGTGAATCCGCATTAATTGTATCAATTCAATGGTATGTAGATACAGAAAATATTGTAATTTGAGCTCTTATTTTCAAAAGATAAAACATTGTGATGTTAGAGGGGATAAAATGTGCACAACATTACTATTTAAAAATGTGAACAAACTATAACCATGTATCTTGTGTTTGAGTTAATGTAGCATGAATGAGTACTAGCTACTGGTGTGGTTATTAATGCACATCATCTTTTGAGGAACAAAAACAAATAAAAACATTGAATTAAAACCTTTCACAATATACGGCACAAGTGCACACATGAACAAAATGTCACTGCAAATGGCTCATAGCAATGTTTAAGGCTCAAGTACGTCAGATTAAATAAGTTTAAAAACAAAGTGTAAACAGAAGGCACAAAAGTATAAAAATTGACACTAAACAGAAAATATATATTTTATCAAAGTATAAAACTAAACTGTAAACTGGAAAGTGATGTAGTGCTTGGAATAAGAATTATTGCACTGGTTTACATCATCCAAAGTCCTTTTATCCACAGTCCATTCATTGTTCAGATAAATTATCTACACATGTAAATGTCTTATCAATACAATGAAGGATTAGGGCCACGCTGAAAACTAAAAAAAAAAGGAAGGTTACGAGAATAAAGTCATAAAGTTACGAGAATAATCTCATAAATTACGAGAGTAAAGTCGTATAGTTACAAGAATGATCTCTTAAATTTACGAGAATAAAGTCGTAAATTTATGAGAATGATCTCTTAAATTACGAGAATAAAGTCGAAAAGTTATGAGAATGATCTCTTAAATTACGAGAATAAAGTCGTAAAGTTATGAGAATAATCTCATAAATTACGAGAATAAAGTTGAAAAGTTACGAGAATTAAGTCATCTCAAACTAGGAAACATCTGCTTGGTTATATTTAGAAAGATATTCACAGATTCAGACTTTGCGGCTCAATAATTCATCTACAAAAGAACATAGTTCGAAACCAGACCCCTCTTTTTGATCACTGTAAAGAAGAAAGAGAACCATGAAGTCGTTTTCCTCCAAACGAGCCGTCAATACACTGAAGCTGATGGCTCAGCGGTTAAGGGACCATCGGCAAATTACCATATCAGAGGAATAGTGTGAAAGAAAATTGAATAACTTCCCCATACTGAGAAGTAAAGTTTTCAAAATCACAGCAAATACAAAGGATCCTATGTTATTCATACTACGGGTCATATTTTCTTTAAGATTTATGAGTTAAAATATTTTACGGGACTTTCTGATTGAAAATAAAGCAAATGCCATCAAAGTAATGACATCTACCAACCAAGTCATAACAAAACATGAATGGAGATCTCTTCTTCTTTAAACTACAGTTCTTACTTCAACAGGAATATTTTGATTTGATTTTAATGTTTTATTTATTTAATCGTGTTAATTAATATGCATGGATAATGATAACTGCAATGATGTCATTACAGTCACTCAAGCTACCGCTCATTACAACCAAGTCATGGAGGAAACCCTTACTGAGTGATAAAGGTCCAATCTTAAAGCAGTTGGATATAAACTTTTCAATCAGACTTGCCAAACTTGTTTTTAGCACCTCAAATCCACCTATTCACCCACGGTCATGGACTCAATATGTGAACAGCACAGCCTATCCGAGTATTGTTGCTAATGTGGTTGTCAGTGTTAATTTCGACAGCACTTTTTAATTTAGTTCCAGTCATAGATTTTGTCTTAAATATCTTTTAGCTTTAGTCATAATTTAAGCATCTTAACTTAGTTTTAGTTGATAAAATTGTACAAGTTTAGTTGACGAAATCTACTGTAAATTCAGTCGACTAAAACATGAAGTGCAAAGTGTCAGGCATTTTTAGTTTTCTTATATTTCTTTTTTTTTGTAAATATTTTATTTGTACATTTTCAGTGAGTTTTAAAAAGGAAAAGTACAAAAGACACAGAGGTAAACAGATAAAGGCAATTATGCATATATACGAACGTATACATACCAACACACCCAGGCCTAAGAATAAAAAAATAAAAAATACTAAAGTACAAAAAAAAAAACCTGCTTCAACAAGACATATCATTACACTTTATACATTACTAATAGAACAGAAGTACACCACATAGCAAGCACTTCTAAGTATACAGGGATATCATCTTGTCAAAGGTTGCAGAGTTTGGAGAAACTATATCGGATCCTTTCCACATGTAACAGATCAGTCATTTCTGCCAACCAGGTCTTAAAAGAAGGGACATTATCATCTTTCCAATGAGTTAAAGTATTTCTTTTTGCAATAACCATTCCATACTGCATAGTTTTCCGGTGTGAGTGGGTAAGAGTAGAAAGATGCTGAGTGCCTCCAAAGATTGATGTACGAGGGTCAGGGGAGATGTTACATTTGTACACATTAGAAAAACACTTGAAAATATCACACCAGAACTGATTTAGTTTAGGACACAGCCAGAAAAGATGAGCAAGAGTACCGTCAGCTGATTTACATTTTGGACAAGTTGGTGAGACAGAAGGATAAAAAGAGTGGAGTTTCGTGCAGGAGTAGTGTAGCCCATGGAGAACTTTGAACTGAATGAGTTGGTGCCTGGAATTTATAAAGCATTTATGAATGCCACTGAGGTAAGTTTCCCAGTCCTTGTCATTGATTGTCAGATCTAAGTCTTTTTCCCAGGCAGCCTTCAAGTGTTGTGTGGAGACGGCCCCATATGAAGTGAAAAATTGGGTGAATCTAGAAATTAGTCTTTTTGAGTCAGGGTCTTGATTCATAAGAGTATAAAGTTCAACAGGGACCTGAAGGTAACCAAAACAATTATTACCTGGTAGATTATATTTGTCTTTTAGCTGAGAGAAGGTGGCAAATTTTTTCTTTTTTCTTAAAGGTCCCCAAAAGTAGCTATACCTTTGTTTTTCCAAAAAAGGAAAGTCTTATCACCGAGTGAAGCAGGAAAGGCATGGTTATGGCCGAGCGGAGTAGAAGTTTCAGGGAGTTTAAGTGATTTCCTTATGTGGTACCAAATTTTTAAAGAGCTTGTGACGATAAGATTGTAACCTGCGATTGTTGTTGGGGTTTTTTTAGAAGCAAAGTAAAGGGCAGGAAGAGAGCCATGAGGGAGATTCTGTTCTATTGCTAGCCAAGAAGGGATGGAGGTAGTGATTTTGCCTGGGTATGCATTCTGCCAGTACATTAATGTTCCACAGTTGGCAGCCCAGTAATAGTATCAAAAGTTAGGTAGGTTGAGGCCATTTCATGCAAATTGAGTCTGGTGTTTTCGAAAAAAATCATACGGCCCTAAATCCTCTGAAATTTTGCTCCAAGTTTGACATAAAAAAGGCGTAGTTGCATTAAAATCTGTGTGTATAAGTTCCACCTGAACCGGCATCGCCATCTCGCTTCCTCTCAACAATGAAGAGGAAGCAATGGGCGTGTTTTGTATGAGGAAGTGGGCGTGTTTCGTATGAGCCAGGGGGTGTTTGTAGTGGCTGCGGCTGCAGCTAGACCCTACTTGGTCCGAGCACGAGAAACTGAATTGAGGAAAATAATGTAAACTCCAGGGCGCTCGACCGTGGTAAATTCATATTCACTTTTAGATCAGTTTAACATGAATATGTTCATGAATGAAAAAGAAAAATGTCAAGTTTTCCCAGGCCCAGAATGACAGAATTTTTTTAATTGTTATATTGCGGCCACTTTGTGTTTATAAATATTTATTCTGCACTAAGCACTTAAAACCCCCTCTCTGCGCATTCATATAGAAAAAAAAAATGTAAAAGGCCTGAGATAATGCTGTTTGTAAAGACTTTTTTATTATTTATTATTGTCCATGTTTGCTGTTTGTAAATGTTTGTTTGGTCTGGGTAGACTGCAAAAATTGAATTGGCCTTTGGGATAAATAAAGACGTCTAATCTAATGTAAAATGTGTTTTCCTGAACAGACCTGTCTACTGTAGCAGCCTCACAGTTACAGACATAAACACAAACAACACAGATAAATCAGGACAGACAACAGATGGAAAACCTGAAAGAACTGCCCCATGATAGTGTTCAATATTTACCAAGATATCAACATGACGAGCTTAAAATTATTTTTAAATGATCAGTCAATATTTCTTTGCACAGTGAAGAAAATAAAAAAGAGATAAAAGACACACTGAAATTTAATAACTGCTCACAATTTGAGGGAACATTAGGCCTACACATCGGCTGCTTTGTGTGAAATGTGGATACAATGACTCCCAAAAAGTTGCTAATTACACTTTAACACTTTCTTTTGCGCCGTGATGTTTATATTTCACACATGTGGGCAGCTGACGCTTTACAGCTGGCTGCTGATATGTCACAAGGGGGCGTGTCTGTCAGTGAAAAGGCTTCCACGTAGCCTGCACTCGTGTTTCCTCGATTATCCCGGAGGGGGAGGCAAGATGGCGGAGGGAGCAGACGTGCAGTAATCTGCTCACTTAGTAAAACCAAGAACTAAGAAAAAAAATACGAACTTTAAACTCACGAAGACGAATTTCATGCTTAATCAAGAACCAACGACACACATGGAAATTTGTTTCGACGTGGAAAAAGTGAACTATTAAACTCCCCAGTGACGATATCAACTGAACTAACATAAGCTAACATGGCTAACGAAGACACGAAGGTGCTCCAGGTACATGACTACTGCAGTTTAGAAGACATGGACACAAACGCCAGAGGTACCAAGAATCTTCTATCATCACCATCCAAACCACCAGTACCTCAGAAAAAAACAAAAGGTAATGCAGAAACTAACAATGGAGAAAACACCGTGGCTATTTTAGCTGCAATAAGCACACTTCAAGTCATGATGGAAGACTTCAAAACAGAATTAAAAAAGAATACGCTGTCCGTGTCTAACATCGCAAAAGCAGTCGAATTCAACTCAGCAGAAATAAGAGAATGCAAAGAAAACAACAAAAAGCTGGAGAGAGATACCAAGCACCTAAAAGAGAAAAACACAGAACTGGAGAAGAAAACAGTGGAGCTGGAGAAGAAAACAATGGATCTGGAACGATATAAAAGGCGGTGGAATTTGAGACTGAATGGCCTAAAAGAAGAGAAGGATGAAAACACACGCCAAATAGTCGCAGACATCATCGCAAAAATCATCCCGCACTGGAAGGAGAAGATGGACTTCATCCTCGACTCTGTGCATCGACTTGGCCGCCCCCTCACCGATCGTCCCCGTCAGATCATCCTACAGTTCACAGGGAGGCTGTTCAGAGACGAACTTTGGAGATCCACCAAAAACCACGCCGTGTGCAAGAATCTCAACATCCGATTTGCAGAAGATCTCATCAAAGTAGACAGAGAGGCAAGGAAGGCTGTATGGGAAAAAGTCGAACAAGCAAGAAAAGCTGGACACAGAGCTGTGTTCAGGGGCCCACATGCCTTCATCAATGGACAGAGAATTTTACCATGAGTAACACCTCTTACTCATAAAATCGTGAGTTCTTGAGTAAATGCAATGATATGTTCTAGGTTTTGCTAACTCAAAAATCTTTACAAAAGAAACTTATTCGTTCTTATTCATCTTCATTTAATTTACTTGTTCATTACCTTTTATACATGTTTCACCTTAAAAATGACATATCTCTCATCTCTGTTAACACAAGGGGCCTAAAGGACATGACAAAACGTAAAAGTATTTTTTTATTTTGTAAAGGAAAAAATGCAAATATCATTCTTCTACAGGAAACCCACTCCAGCCAGGAGGACAGTTTATTCTGGTCAAAACAATGGGGAGACATAACATATTTCAGCCATGGTACGTCTAGGTCTGCAGGTGTTGCTATCCTGATGAAAAACTTCCAAGGTCAAATATTATCTCACATAGCTGATGAAAAAGGTCACTGGCTGATACTTATTGCCACACTGGATAACTTCAAATTCATATTAGCAAACATATATGGTTACAACGGCAGAAAAGAAAATAAACAGTTACTTGCAGAGGTCTCCACACAGCTAGATAACTTGAGAATATCACACTCAACAGAAAATGTTATAATAGGTGGAGATCTTAATTTAACTGAAGATGATTTTTATGACAGATTTCCTTCCAAATATAATATGAGCCACTTAAACAAAACGTTCACAGATTTTTGTACTGAACAAAATGTAACTGATACCTGGAGTCATTTTAACCCTGGGATAATTAAATATACATGGTTCAGCCCAAATTATGAACTTAAATCTAGAATTGATCACTGGCTGATCTCAAACAACTTATTACAATATCAAATACATTCAGACATTTCTGCGGCTCCATTGACTGACCACAGTATCATCTCCTTATACATAAAGCCTAGAGACAGTCAAAGTCACTCAAATAGATACTGGAAGTTTAACTCTAGTCTGCTTAAAAATAACAACTACTGTAACAACATTAGATCATTAATTATAGAAACTGCACAGTCTACTGAATTAACAACTCCAGTAATAAAATGGGAATTCCTGAAATATAAAATTAATTCAAATTACCATTTCCTTCAGTAAGAAACTTAAGAAAGATCTAGAAAAAAAAGAACTGGAAATTATAAGGCAATTAGATATTCACTGCAATAAGCCGAATCCTACTGATGATGACAAACAACAAATTATACAACTCCAACCACAACTAGATGAACTCTACACTCAAAGAGCCTTGGGTGCGTTTGTTAGATCCCGCGCTAAATGGATAGAGGAGGGGGAGAAAAATTCTGCCTATTTCTGTGGTCTTGAAAAAAGAAGACAGGAGAAGAATAGCATTAAATCCCTTCTAGTCGACAATGTTGAAATCACAGATGAAAAGCAAATATCCAATGAAATATTACATTTTTATAGCCGACTTTACAGCTCTAAATTCTCCCAGGAAAACTGTCATTCATTCCTTTCAGATATATCAGAAAATATACGTAAAGTAGAGGATAACTTTAAGGAAACATGTGAAGGCCAAATAACAATTACAGAGCTTGATGCAGCAGTCAAACACCTCTCTTTAAACAAAGCCCCTGGTTCAGACGGCTTGACAGGAGATTTTTACAAACACTTTTGGACAGATATCAGGGAACTACTACATCAGGTCTTTTCTGAAATTTTTAATAACTGCATCCTTCCACCTTCAATGAGACAGGGAATAATCGTCTCAATCCCAAAACCTAATAAAGACCCAAGACTAATTGAAAACAGAAGACCTATTACCCTTAGAAACTCAGACTATAAGCTGCTCACTTATATTTTTACTTCTCGTCTCCAAACAGGAATATCAAACATTGTGGCAGAAACTCAATCAGGTTTCTTAAAAGGAAGATCCATCCATAATAACATTAGATTAGTAATGGACATCATTGAATACAGAGACCTTATTAAAGATGATGGCTTCATTTTGTTCTTAGATTTTTACAAAGCCTTTGATAGTGTAGAACATCCCTTCTTATTTGCAGTGTTAGAAAAACTAGGGTTTGGATCAAAATTCAGGAATTTTGTTCATGGATTATATCAGAATATCAGTAGTTGTGTGTTATTACCTAAAGGCTCTACCTCCAACTTTAAAATCGAAGTTGGTATTCCTCAAGGATGCCCAATTTCTCCATACTTGTTTATACTAGTAACAGAAATGCTTGCAATTTACCTAAAAAACTGCAACGATATAAAAAAATTAAATGTGGTTGGCACTGATATCATTATTAGCCAGTTAGCAGATGACACGGCAGTATTTTTAAAAGACAAATATCAGATACCGGTAATAATAGAAAAAATTAAAAAATTCTCTGCAGCCTCTGGTTTAACCCTAAACTTAACAAAATGTGAACTGTTTGCCATTCATGATACACCACTCACAGAAATCTGCTATATACCTATTAAATCAGAAATCAAATACCTTGGAGTTACTCTCACAAAGAACAAGGATCTAAATCAATCGCTAAATATAGAAACTAAGATTAAGGAGTGCAAGACTAAACTGAACTTATGGCTCCAAAGGGACCTGTCAATATTGGGTAGAATTTACCTAACAAAGATGGAAAGCTTATCAAGGATTATTTACCCCTCTTACTCCGTTGCCATCTCAAACAATTTAATTAAGAAAATCAACAGCATGAATCTAGATTTTATTTGGAGAAACAGACCACACTACATGAAGAAAGACAATATGGTAAAAGAAATAAAGGATGGTGGCCTAAAAGTAATAGACTTTGACTGTCTTAATGGTACTCTAAAAATAAACTGGCTTAAAACTTGGCTGAAACAAGGACACTCCTTTTGGTACTGCATCCCAAATCACCTGTTCAGTAAACTAGGTGGCCTAAAACTTCTACTCATCTCAGACTTTGGCATAAACAATCTTCCTGTAAAATTATCAGAGTTCCATAAACAAATATTACTGTATTGGAAACTGATATATGTTCATAACTTCTCACCACATCATACCATAATATGGAATAATAGATACATTTTACACAAAAGAAAGTCATTGTTCTTTCAAACCTGGTTTGAGAAGAACCTGTGGTCTGTTTCAGATTTAATGGATGTCAATGGGAACTTACTTGAATATGAACATTTTTGCAGCAAACAAAACTTCAATCCCCCCAAATCTGAATTCACTATATTACAAAAAGCATTACCCAAAGAATTTATATTTTTAACCCAAAACATTATGATACATAAATCTTTTGGATGGACATCAATAGATGGATAAAACAAAAAATCCCATCCTTTCAATCTATAACAGAAGAAAATGTTATATTTGGTATTTTACTGAAAAATAAAAAAGATGAACTCTGTATAAATATGATTTTGTGTTTAGCAAAATATTTCATTCATAAAAACAAAGCTTTAAGCTCATCCCCCATTTTTGAATCTTTTTTGAATGAATTCAAACTATACTTGAAAGCTTTGCATGCCATGAACTCTAAATTTGCACAAGAAATTTTTGACGATCTGAAAGACTTTTCCACTGGCTGAGACAGTTTACTCTTGAAATCACTGTTCTCGTAATAGCAATTCATTTGTTAATTTATTATTTTGATGTGTATATACATATATATCCCTTTACACAATTCAACCCCTTGTAATGTTTTTTTTTTTTTTTTTTTTTTTTTTTTCAATATGTTTTTCATTTTTTTTACCTCTCTTCTCTTTCTTCAATTGAATAAGAAAACAAGAATTTGGCTTTTCTTTCTATTTCAAATGAACTTGAATCTTAACATTTGTTTTATAGAGATATGCCCATGTAATGAAAGTTATGCAAGAGTTGTGTTTTGCCTGGTTTGTTTCATGTTTTTGTACGATGTGCAATTTCAATAAAAATTGTTAAAAAAAAAAAAAAAAAAAAAAAAAAGTTTCCTCGATTATCCCTCCTCCAGATCAGTCTCCTCTCTCATCTCTCCTCTCTCCTCCGAGCGCATTTGGCGCTTTGGAATGTCCTTCAATATGGCTGCTCACAAAGTACTTCCGGTGTCGCGGAGGAGAGAGGAGAGAGGAGACTGCATTTTGGCACATTGGGAAGCACCCAATGTCCTCACCGTGTGGGCTGCACAGCACATCCCAGTCTGTGGTCTCAAAGCAGTCCTGCAGCGCCTCGGTGGCCTCATCAGACCACTCTTTCACATACCTGATAGTGGGGGGTTGTTTCTTCACCTTAGGTATGTAAATGGGCTGCAGTCTCACCAGGTTGTGATCAGAGCGGCCCAGCGGGGGGAGGGGGGAGGAGGAGTATGCATCCTTGGTGTTTGCATACAGCAAGTCCAAAGTTTTATTGTCTCTGGTTGTGCAGTCCACGTACTGGCTGAAGGTAGGGAGAGTGGAGGAGAGCGATGTATGATTAAAGTCCCCAGAGATGATGATCAGGGACTGAGGGTGAGATGTTTGTAGCTTGGACACTTCACCATGGAGGAGCTCACAGGCTGCAGCAGCATCAGCCGAGGGGGGGATGTACACTGTGATCGCGATGACGTGCGAAAACTCCCTCGGCAGATAATATGGCCGCAAACTGACCGCCAGCAACTCAATGTCCTTAGTGCTCTTTAACACTGATGTGCCCAGCATATCTACCATATCCAGAAAACATAATTTGTAAATCAGTTTGTAGTCTTTGGGAATGGTAATACCTAAGTATTTTATTTTGTCCAAAGCAATTCGGAAGGGTATGTTTTTTAAAAAGCTTGAGTCTAGATTCCCTTTGAGAGGTAGGAATTCACTTTTATCCAAGTAAATGGCGTAACCAGATAGCTTTCCAAATCTCTTAATGAGTTCTATTAAAGAGGGTAAGAACTCTTCTGGACAGGACAGGAACAGAACTACATCTTCCGCATAAAGTGAAATGCGATGATCAACCCCTTCCAAAATCAATGGGGCAATGGAAGGATGGTTTCTTATACTGATGGCTAGGGAGTAGCGGGAGCTGTGGGCATGACGACAACAGGAAGTGACTTGACAGAAAGTGAAGTCACCTCCTGTTGTGAAAATAATGGCGGCTAATGTCGGTTAGCCTATGGTAATCATGGTTACTCAGTTATACTTGGCGAAATATGCTCTCCCCATAAGTTTACTTTGAAGGGATTTCTTTGACAAGGTCTATGTCACATATAAGTGTTAATTGATACATCTGTGTGGTATAATTTAATGTGAAACGATAGTCTCAAAGTAGTTATCGGCCATTAGCTGCTACAGCTAATGGCTAACAAGGGCAAAAAACAGTTAACTGCCATTGCAGCTAACTGTTGTTAGCTGCTAACAATAGTTAGCCACTACGGCTAACAGCCGTAGTGGCTGTTAGCCCTTGTAATGGTTGTTTGCCCATTACAAGGGCAAACAACAGTGTTGTTTGCCCTTGTAATGGTACATTCTAGTTGTAGTCGGAAGTCAGAATTTCCGAGTTCCGAGTAGGAAACTGCAACTGGAACACCCCCGAGGTCGGAATTTCCTACTGGGAACTCGGCCTCTGCCTGCTTTGTGGCATAGATGCAACAGGGTGCTGGATACACTCCACAGAGATGTCTATATTGATATTATAGCATCACAAAGTTGCTGCAAATTTGTTGGCTGCACATTAATGATGCAAACCTGCGGTTCCACCACATCCCAAAGTTGCTCTTTGGGTTCAGATCTGCCTATTGGAGAGGCCACTGGAGTGAACTCATTTTCATGTTCAACAATTATGACATGCTTTTAGCTTGTAAGATTGGTATGCTGTTGTCATAAAGGACAGACACCAGTGTTCATTTTGTTGACCAGTTATTTTCGTCATAGTTTTCATAAGCAGCCTTTTTTTGCCCTGACGAGAACTAGTGTACATGGTCAAGAACTTAAATTGAATTCACTGAAATTTTTCTCAACAAAAAAAAACCGGAATAAAGTGTTTGGCAGACTTAAAGGTCCTATGAGGAGAATCCATTTCCGAATACATAAAGACTCTGCTACACATAAGCATGCGTGGCGACTGTGGTAATGCTGCGTTCCAGTAACCTCAGAACTGGGAGTGACATCATCTCCGACTTAACGGCATTCCGGTTAAAGTCGGAAAAAACATGCTGACCTACCAGGCGATTGTTAGCTGTTGTTAGCACGCCCTGCGTTGTTGTTCACAAATATCACATGAAGAATGTGATTATCACTATGGCAGCATTTTTGTAAATATAAGTCTAACAATACTATGTATACAGCTGATCTAGAGCCACACACCCCAGTCAGAAGTGACAATAAATGGATTATTACAGGAGCTAAATAACTGTTCACACTGGGGGCATCCATCTTTGATTGTCAACTCGGGGGTGGCGAGGTTTCACCGAGTTCACAGTAGGAAATTCTGACTTCGGAGGACGTTCCAGTTTTAGTTTCCTACTCCGAAATTCCTATTTCTGACTACAACTGGAACGCACCAAAGACGTGACCCAAGCCAAAGCGTGTGTTTGTTGTGATGCTATAATGAATGCAGCTCGGACCTTCCTCAGAACTCTGCATTGCTTTACAACTTCTTTTTTCAACAACTTACAGGATGCGAAGTGATGAGGTAATGTATCCCTTTCTAGTTACGTAGCGGTAGTTTTTGATGTGTGACAACAAGCAATTTTTGGAAAACTTGTCGTAGTTTTGTAGCTGGCTGTCCGACCAGACCACTTAGCTAAGGAAAAGCATTTATAGATAACCTAATTTGATGCTATAAAACTCATTTTAAAGTGTGTATTTCAATCAGGCATATATCTAAAAGTGAGACTTTTTTGTAATTACTTAAAAACTTCTCATAGCATCTTTGATCCAATCAGGTCTAATATGGTCATGTAGAAAGTAGGAAAAAGTTAGGAATCTATCCAATTACAGCTACTTTGGTTGTGGTAAGGTTGAATGAGTTAAGAGGGACATCCAATCACAGCTGCCTTAGCTTGATGGTGGTGGGATAAGTTGTGGAGTGATCCAATCAGAGCTGCACTCTTTATGAGTTAATATATTCATGAATAGAGGGTTCACTGTTTGTTGCCAATTCTGGTATGTAACTGAGATGCTCTGTCAGGTAGCCAAAATAATAGGCCCCTGGCCTGGATGGGTTTGGCATAGAGTTTTACAAAGCCTGTTTGGACCAGCGAGCACCAATTATGCTGAGAATGTTTAAGCACTCTATATCAACTGGTCAGCTCCCTGATTCTTTATACTCAGCTAATGTCTCATTGATCTTAAAAAGGGACAAAGATGAAACAGATCCATCTTCTTTTCGCCCTATTGCCCTCCTTGGCTCGGATCTCAAAGTGTTTACAAAAATTCTCACAAACAGATTGAATAAATGTATCTCAGATATAATCCATCATGACCAGACTGGGAGGTCAATCCTCCCTATTTAATGTAAGGCGCTTGATGAATATTATATACTCTAAAAGTGACAAAGACTCCAAGCTTTCTATTCTGGCCCTGGATGCCCAAAAAGCCTTCGATCAGATTGAATGGCCTTATATCCTAACAACAATTAAGGAGTTTTGCCTGGGTGATAGCTTCACTTCCTGGGTCAAAATGCTTTATTCCAGTCCAACAGCCTCAACAACAACAACAAATCACCACCCTTTTTACTTCAACGATCCTGCCGACAAGGCTGCCCTCTGAGCAATTTGCAATCGCCATGGAACCTCTCTTCCCTGATTGGGCCGCTCCCCCATTTAGCCTTCTGAAACCATTGGACTATGGAGACTGGCAAGATGGAGATGCATGATTTCAGAATCAGGCAGGTCTGTCTGCTCTGCAAGGCTAGCAAAGAAGCAGGTTTACAGTACAATGCTGATAAACAGCTACATAAAAATATAAAGTTAAAAAGAATGAAAAAAGAGTGTATTCACTTTTTTATTTCAAAAAAAGGAAAGAAAAATGCACGAATGGGCATAACTATACATGGCATGTATAATACAAGACAAAGGCATTCTGGGAAATACTTTTAGTGTGTTAATGCTTGTTACATGTTAATAAAACAAATAACTGCTCAAGCTGAAGATTAATGAACGTGCTGCTTTTCAGGTTTGTTACTGTTGCCACAAAGTTCTGTGGAGTCCATGACAGAGGTCGGTACGGGCACACTCACACTCAGCAGTCGATGGCATGTTCAAGCTCATTTCCCCCCTCATGTCTGGTTAGTTGTGTGGTGCAAGTGCTCTGTGCCGTGCTTAAGCCAAGTCTTTGCTCTGGCAGGCTGTAGGAGGTGGGCTTCAGCAAGGGGCACGAGGATGATGACACAGCTCCTCATCTGTGGATCTCTGACAGTTTGATGCAGAGGATGTCTGTGTTTTTAATCCTCTGCGAATCCGCCATTTCTGAAAGACATGAAGAAATCTCCGTTAATAAACACCAGTTCTTTACGCACACGGAGGTCTTCAGGTCAAACAATTCAGCTATTCAGGTGTCTTGGTTAGTTCAGTACAGTGTTTGTTTTTATTTTTCTGTCAGACTGCACAACTTCATCCCTTTTTTTAACTTTTCCTCTCTCTCAAGAAAAACATTACTCTATTTAATAACATTGTTTTCACCTACAGCAGAGTCTCAACTCCTAGACTGCAGGCCAAGTACAGCCACCTCTGTTTTGAAGACCCTCGAATGCTGTCAAATTTAAAACACTCGACTGATTTTTTTTTAAATTTCATTATTTTCTCAGAATAATTCTCAGTGTTCACTTTGTGTTACACTTTATGTAACATTCAAAAGAAAAACATATGAAACTAAAATGCAGGGCACATGCGTAAATCACCATGGACATCTGCAGTGAATAGACCAAAAACATCTCCAACATTACAAATGCAATGCACAATATTGCAGTGGTCTGAGAGACTAAAGATGTGCAAAAACCACTGCTGTGTAATACAAATTTTTACCTTTAAGAGTAACTTTTCACACGTTTCTAGCCCAAAGAACAAGAGTGCTAGTCGTGGAAATGTGTCAGGTGCACTGACTTGGTAGCCCTACATAAACTTTGATATTTGAGAATATGTTTGTGTGGTGTTGGAGTTGTGCTTTGTGTAAACAACCTTTATGGCCTGTTTGTGCTTTTATCTGAGTACACAGTCTACAGACCTGTGTCTACAGACCTACACTGCCATCTACTGAACCGGCAAGCACACTACAGCGGGTCCAGACGTCTCCAGCATCGTCATCTGAACGCAGAAGAATTTGAAAATGCAAAAGGAAAAATCTTCGCGTCTTTAAGTCAGGAGTGTCCGTGTATACGTAGCCTAAGAGAGACCTAAAGCATTAGTTTTAGTAGTGCTTCATCACTTTTGCTGTCTGGTAGCTGTAATCATCACTCCTATGGCTGCTGTCACTAATTTGCCACTGTTTGTGCTGATTGCTGGGTTGACTGTGTCCTCAGCTGCTTTGGGAGAACCACCTATTTCAGTGTGGCTTGGCGAAGATGCTTGTAGTGAGTCATTGCTGTGTTCATATATATATTCAACTGAATTTAGCCAAACAGGAAATGCCCACTTGTATTTTTTATTTTTTTGCATTAAGCTGTTCAGGTGAGATGTGACCTTTATTTTTCAGATTAATTAATGTATGTATATAGATATTTTACATCTAGAATTGCTGAAAATAAATCTACTTTTGTGGATTTTGTGGATTTTCAAAAGACCTTCGATTGGGTAAACAGAGACTTACTTGCCCTAAAACTTCTGAAGGCAGGGGTGAATGGTAAATTTTAACAAGCTTTGAAGTCACTCTATAGATGCTCTGTTGCCTGTATTAAAGTGAATGATTCTAAAACTGGCTGGTTCCAAACCCCCTCTGGTGTAAAACAGGGAGATGTCTTGTCCCCCACTTTGTTTTCTCTCTATATAAATGACTTGCCTGTTGAAATAAAAAAAAAACTCTGTTGTAGGGATTCATTTAGATAATATTACTTTGTGTATCCTATTGTACGCAGATGACATTGCTCTACTTGCTGAATCAGAAGATGATTTACAGTACCGACCGAATTTGTTGAAGACCTGGTGCCATAGATGGAAAATGACAATAAATCAAAAGAAAATAGAGATAATTCACTTCAGAAATAAAGGTACCCCAAGATGTATGAATACTTTCCTTCTTGGGACTTCTATTTTAGAATATACACCTGAATATAAGTATCTGGGTTTCTGTCTTGATGAGTTTATGACCTATAAAGCTGGAATGAAACTTCTGTCTGGGTCTGTTGTTAATAAGCTTAAAATCTGTAGAGATCTTGGGTATGCCACCTACACACATCTGTTTGAGGCTTGTGTTTCTCCTGTTTTAAATTATGCAGCAGGTATATGGGCATTCAAAGAAAGTAAAAGCTCAGATGCCTTTCAAAACAGAGCAATACGATATTTTTGAGGTATCCATAAATTTGCCCCTATTCTAGCTGCTCAGGGTGACATGGGTTGGATTTCTGGATCAATAGTGAGAAAATGTGAAATGATCAGACTTGGAACAGATTTATTAAAATGACAGAAAATAAGATTAATAAGAAGATTTTTATTTTTAGTAAAATGCAGAACTCTCCCTGGGCTACAGAACTCCTTTCTATTTTTGAGGAAGCAGAACTACAGTATGTCTACAGAAACAATCTTGTTTACAGTGAACAAAGTTAGGGAGAAGCTTGTCGCTAAGTTTGAGCCAAAATGGTTTAATGAAATTTTGTTAAAGGCAAAATTAAGAACATATATTTAAATTAAACACATATGGCCATGAATCTTATGTAACAGTTAATTTAAAGGTGCTATGAGGAGAATTTATTGCCGGCGTAATGCTGCGTTCCTGTAACCTCGGAAATGGGAGTGACATCATCTCCGACTTATCAGCGTTCCAGTTGAAGTCAGAAAAAAACATGCCTAACTACCAGGCGATTGTTAGCTGTTGTTAGCACGCCCTGCGTTGTTGTATGAAGAATGTGACTATCACTATGGCAGCATTTTTGTAAATATAAATCTAACAATACTATGTATACAGCTGATCTAGAGCGACACACCCCAGTCAGAAGTGCAAATAAATTGATTATTACAGGAGCTAAGTAACTGTTCACACTGGTGGCATCCATCTTCGATTGACACCTCGGGGTGGCGAGGTTTCATCGAGTTCCCAGTAGGAAATTCAGACTTCGGGGGACGTTCCAGTTTTAGTTTCCCACTCAGAGCTCAAAATTCCTACTTCTGACTACAACTTGAACGCACCGGAGACGTGAAGCCAAATGTGTTTGTTTGTTGTGGTGGATCTTTGTCGGAACTCTGCATTGCTTTACAAGTTCTTTTTCAACAGCTTACAGGATGCAAAGCGACGAGGTAATGTATCTCTTTCTAGTTACGTATCGGTAGTTTTTGATGTGTGACGACAAGCAATGCGGGGAAAAGTTATTATCGTAGTTGTAGACGGCTATATATCGCTACTTACAGCCCGGCGCTCTCAGACATGTAATATAAATAATAAAATAATATAAATTTGCTCTAGTTTTAATTGTCTTGTTCCTGAAGTTGAGTTTCCAGGCCAGTCCAGCCCTGTACGACCCGACCAGGAGGCTAAAGAATAGCATTTATAGATAACCTATTTAAATGCTATAAAACTCATCAATAAGTGTGTATTTCGATTAGGCATACATCTAAAAGTGAGACTTTTTTGTAATTACTTAAAAACTCCTCACAGTCTCTTTAACAAGAAGTCAAAGATCTTTAGTTGCTCTGTTGAGAACAGGAATCCTCCCACTTGCTCTTGAAGTTGGCAGATTCAAAAACATCCAGGAGGAACACAGACTTTGTGAATTAGGTGAAGTCGAGAACGAAGCACATTTTCTTCTGTGCTGTCCTTTTTACGATGAGTTGAGAGCTCTTCTGATGAATGAAATGTACATTAAAAGTCCTGATATGTTCTGGTGTACAGATGATGACAAACTAGAATGGTTGTTTAGTTATAATATTTATAAGTTTGCCTCCTTTGTATCCAGAGCCTGGAAAAAACGTCAGGACAGTTTATTTTTGTGAGATTATTATTTCTTCTCTGTAAACATCTACAATGATCCCTGAACTTGATGACTAAATAATGGTGTCTTATAAGCCCGTTAGGCTGGGCATATTGTAAATGCATGACACAATAATAAAAATCAAATCAATCAATCAAATCAACCTTTTTTTTTACTTTTCGATATCCAGTGTTCTTTTATTACTGTGTACTATACAAATCTTAATTTCTCTGAAGGAGTTATCCCAAGGGTTAACAAAGTTTGTTTTAATCTAATCTAATCTCTAATCTTTCAAGTACTTTACAAGTATTGATATATTTTCAAACAAGACCTAAATTTAAAGACATTTTTGTTTATGTTGATATAGTTAATTATGATGATAAATAGCTGGGACACCACTGGGAATGCCAACAAGTGGCCAAAGAAGCTGAGCTTGATGAATCATTTCCAGATTTCACAGAAACAACCAGTAAGTGCAATTTGATGACTGTAGAGCCTCAAGCTTTTGCAGACCTCTACATCGAAGAAAAAAAAAAATCCTACTTTAAACATCACTAACCAATGTATTTAAAAATCCCTTATCTGGAGAACTTAGAGTATACATCAAATATCGCCATTCAGCAAAAAACTGAGACAGATTTTATCCATATTGCCCAGCAACCACTCTCACCAACTAAAAAGTTATTCACTTAAAAAAAAAACAATTATTTTAAGCAGGGCTTGACAGTGCGAGGAGGTACTCACATTTGCTACTAAAAATAATACAGTGTGAGTTGTGATTTGCATTTGGTAGCACCCACGCAGCTACAAAAATTGACTGTTCAAAACATGTTTTATCGACACAGCCTCAGCTGGAAACATGTTCAGCTTTGAAACGTTTGTTTTATTGACCTAACTGCACCAATAGCTAGCCTTCTGTACACCTGACATACCTGCACCGCCTTACAGAGGTACAGAGGAACATAAGCAGGCGCTCCCAAAGCCTGATCTTGACCAATCACAGCGCATCAGTGGGACTGGTTGCCGGGCAGCATACACTGACAGAACAGCAAGCGACATTTTAAACTATTTTAGAAGAAAGACCAAACGAGCAATAACCACATAACTATGAAGCCTATCAGTTATTACAAAACCCAAAACCAGTGAAGTTGGCACGTTGTGTAAATCATAAATAAAAACAGAATACAATGATTTGCAAATCCCTTTCAACCTATATTCAATTGAATACACAGCAAAGACAAGATACTTAACGTTCAAACTATATTATCTCATTTGGAATTTGATGCCTGCAGCATGTTTCAAAAAGCTGGCACAAGTGGCAAAAAAGACTGAGAAAGTTGAGGAATGCTCATCAAACACTTATTTGGAACATCTCACAGGTGAACAGGCTAATTGGGAACAGGTGGGTGCCATGATTGGGTATAAAAGCAGCTTCCCTGAAATGCTCAGTCATTCACAAACAAGGATGGGGCGAGGGTCATCACTTTGTGAATGAATGCGTGAGCAAATTGTCCAACAGTTTAAGAACAACATTTCTCAACAAGCTATTGCAAGGAATTTAGGGATTTCCTTATTTACAGGTGTGCATGCTCATATACTCACTCAGACAAACATCGTGCAGCTCAGAGTCCTTCAGAAGTTATTTAGATTCAACCGATTTAGCCGCACTTAGCAGGGGCCACGGCAAGGGAGCTTCAGCGTGGGACATAATCTCTGCAAAATCGCTCATTTCGACTATATTTTTTCATCCATCGCCAGTGTTATCACAAAGTCAGCTCGTCTACCGTCTTCAGGTGGGTCAGCTGACCTGGTAAACAAACTTTTGATGACGTCATAGCCGCGCGACACACAGGTACAGCTGATTTACTTTTTGCCGGCATTGCTGAGCAACATGGCAGAATATTTATCTGATGTCGAAGAGTCAGACTACGACTTCGACTTTGACGGTTGTCCTTGCCGATTTGAGCCCGAGTACACGGACGAGGAGCTCCATGAAAGAAGAATGAGGAGGGAGAGAGACGAACAGCTGGCTCGAGAACAACAAACAGGAGCACGTCCACGACTCAATGCTAACTGGTGGTGCGCTTGTGGACAGTGTTCGCCTATAGCAACAGAAGAGGAGTGTGTTTGCTGCTCAGAGTGGGACTTGAAACTGGCTGACAAGCGTATGGATCTATCCAGGAATATATGTCTGACTACTCTGGAGGATTTCTCTGCAATGACAAACCGGGCTGTGGTAGAGACGAGCGATTTTGCAGAGATTATGTCCCGCGCTGAAGCTCCATTGCCGTGGCCCCCGCTAAGTCTTGATCTTCATCGGTTGGATCTAAATAACTTCTGAAGGACTCCGAGCTGCACGATGTTTGTCTGAGTGAGTATATCAGCATGCACACACCTATAAATAAGGTTCAGATGTCAAAAAACCGGAGTTGCCCTTTAAAAGGAAAGGCGATGTAACACAGTGGTAAAAATGTCCCTGTGCCAACTTTTTTGCAATGTGTTGCTGCCATTAAATTCTAAGTTGATAATTATTTGCAAAAGAAAATAAAGTTTCTCAGTTCGAACATTAAATATCTTGTCTTTGCTGTGTATTCAATATAATATAAGTTGAAAAGGATTTGCAAATCATTGTATTTTATTTACGATTTACACAACGTGCCAACTTCACTGGTTTTGGGTATTGTATTTCAAAAGACCAACAAAACCAGAACATGTGGACTCTGAATTGAGGTAAGTGGATGAAATGGAGCAAGGAGGCGAAACTGACGGTGAGGATGAGTTAGTGTTAGTTTCAGATGCTGTGTCTCAAGACACGGGAGAGACAGTTAATGACGCCGCTGCCATTCACTTTCGAGTGTATGCTTTTTATTCAAATAAATGTAATAATTCTGCTTACAAATGCCTCCTCGTTGACCGCATATCTTTGTATTAAAGAAAAACACACAACTTGGTAACTTTTCATCGTGCTACTAAAAACATTTGTGCGCTACTAGATTTTCAACTTGGAAGCAGACATGCTGCTTGGAAAAATGCTAAGCGTCAAGCCCTGATTGTAAGACTTGTGGCTTACCATGTGAGTTGTCAACACCAACTTCCACCTGCTCTTCCTTTTGGAGCTCCTGGAACATGGCCTGCTGATCATAGTTCTGTTCATGGATAACAGATGGCTCAGAAAAAATCCTAGCATGAATCCTGAAGATGTCATATTAGAAAGTTTGGAAATGTGTTACCGTACAAACCTATGACTAAGCACATTAACAGAAATATGAAATGGGCAAAATGAAAGTCGAGTTGCATACCTCTTCTGTCTTGATGACTGAGGTATCTGTGTAGTATGTGTCCACTGAGTGCTGGATGTTTCCAACAGGGGGGGCTCCAGCACTGTGCTGGTTCTGCCACACTCTTGAATAGCTGCAACTCTGGCAAATCTGCTTGAAAGCCACAATCAAGTCCACCCTTCGCCTCTCGACTGCACACTGTCCTTTACACACAGGGCAGATTTCAAAAAGTTCCATCAAACACGAGTCAGACACAATGTATTTGGTGTCCCCATATGTTGACTGTGGCTCGATCTCACTGCAACAAAAACAGAAGAAAATTTACATTTTTATTAAAATGGATGAAACTTAAAGGCAGACTTTCTGACCTGCTGATAATCATCAGAGTAACATCCAGATAAAATACTCACATTTCAAACTTGTCTACATTGGTGTCTCCTTGGCTTGCAGGTGAGTCAAGAGGCTCTGTCCATGTTCCTCCTTCTTCATACTCAAACTCCTCTTCCTCCACCTCTACTCCTTCTCCTTCTTCTTCTTCTGCTCCTTCTTCTCCTATCTCCACCTCCTCCACCTCTTCCTTCACCTCAATATGGGGCCTTTTACTCGGTCTTGAGTCCATGTCCAAAGTGGATGTTGATAAATGTGGAGTTTGTGTGCCTGAATAAAGAGAAATAATAGTGAACTTTTTTCTTTGTCAAATAGCTGCTGTCTTAGTACATTCTTAACACATTAGTATAGGGCTGGGCGATATGATCTGAAAATAAAATCTCAACTTTTTTCCCCCACAAAATTTGATTCAGTATTTTGACTGTTTTTTTTCTTCTGAAGAAAATTAACAGCCTCCAAGTGACATGAATATCATATGAATCAAGTTTTTCCTTTATTGTATAAAAAATGTTCCGTAACTAAACAGACTTTTCCTCTTACAGTTAAAAAGCATGCTGTAATTTTGTCATAAAATGTTGATTATGTAGCTCAAACTTAGGCAGGCTTGTTTATATGAATGCTGAAGGCTGTTATTTTCACAGTATACTAAAATGGAGCTCTCTAATAAAAATATATCTATTTTAAAGAACAACCACAAATCTTTTAACATTTGCTTCTGCATAACCTTAAAAGGCCTAACACCATGAAAACTGTACATTTTGTATATATATTTTCAAACATTGCAACAACTTGTGATGTGTCAAATTAGAGAAAAAAAATAGATTTTTCATTTTTAAATCTTATGCAGAAAATAATTTGAATTCATCAATTAAATATATATATGGCCCAGCCCTACAAAATCTATTTACTTTATTTGCCCACAGGAAATAAAGTAATTCCAGCTCAAATCTCAGGTTCTGACTGAGCTTGGAAAACATCTTATATCAATTAATGCCACACGGTGATCAGTACAGCCTCGCTGGGGGAGTGCCGTCGTGATTAAAGTAGCACATCTGTGTGGGTTCATGTTATGAGATAACCTGTGTGAGAGGGAATTTGGGTGCGCATGTATTTATGTGAAAGAACTGGTGTGTATGTTGCGAACTGTAGAAAAAACTCAGTCTGAGAGGCTGCCCACATGGAGACAAATTCAGGTATATGTGTACAAGTTTTTTATCATACAGGCATTTGTCCACACAGCGTTTCAGGTGCCTGAAAACTGGGCCCAGTTAGGTTAAGCCTGAAACGCCAGCTGAGCTATTCCATGTGGACAACATAAATGGAAAGTTTCAGAAACTATGACGTAGGTCTACCTATCCCTTCAAGTACGTGCATGAACCCCGACAACAACAGAAACAAAGACAGAACACAGTGGCGCATCCTTGCTGCAGGACCTCCTGAGCTCGTGTTGGCTTTAACACAAAAATCTTTTGCTCCTCTACAACCACGGTTAGCAGCAAGGGGACACGGAGAACACCAGAGTTTGCTTACATTTCTCATGATGCATGCTCCATGTCTTCTTCTCTGGTTTTGGTGTATGTCTGCAGCAGCATTACAGCGCCTCTCACAGGCCTGGCATATGTACTACAGAGTATTCAGTGTTTTTGTCTGGACAGACGCATTTCTTGAAATGATGCCTTCTTTACAGAGAATATTTTCAAAATGAAAACATTTTCTTCTCTTTGTGGACAGGGCCTGAGAGAGTGTGTTTGCATGAGAGAAACAGTGTGTTAGAAAGAAAGCGTTTATATTTTAAATGTATCAAGGCAAAAATGCTCTAGATCATGACTTCAGAACCCGGACTAGTCTTTGAACAAAACCCAAAACCAGTGAAGTTGGCACATTGTGTAAATCTTAATTTAAAACAGAATACAATGATTTTGCAAATTCCTTTCAACCTTTATTCAATTGAATACACAGCAAAGACAAGATACTCAACGTTCGAACTGAGAAACTTTATTTTATGCAAATATTAGCTCATTTAGAATTTGATGCCTGCAACATGTTTCAAAAAAGCTGGCACAAGTGGCAAAAAAGACTGAGAAAGTTGAGGAATGCTCATCAAACACTTATTTGGAAGATCTCACAGGTCAACAGGCTAATTGGGAACAGGTGGGTGCCATGATTGGGTATAAAAGCAGCTTCCCTGAAATGCTCAGTCATTCACAAACAAGGATGGGGCGAGGGTCATCACTTTGTGAATGAATGCGTGAGCAAACTGTCCAACAGTTTAAGAAAAACATTTAGGGATTTCATCATCTACGGTCCGTAATATCATCAAAAGGTTCAGAGAATCTGGAGAAATTACTGCACGTAAACAGCAAGGCCGAAAACCAACATTGACTGCCGGTGACCTTAGATCCCTCAGGCGGTACTGCATCAAAAACCGGCATCACTGTGTTAAGGACATCACCACATGGGCTTAGGAACACTTCAGAAAACCACTGTCAGTAACTACAGTTCATCTACATCTGTAAGTGCAAGTTAAAACTCTACTATGCAAAGCCAAAGCCATTTATCAACAACACCCAGAAACACCGCCGGCTTCGCTGGGCCAGAGCTCATCTAAGATGGACTGATGCAAAGTGGAAAAGTGTTCTGTGGTCTGACCAGTCCACATTTCAAATTGTTTTTGGAAACTTTGGTCGTCATGTCCTCTGGACCAAAGAGGAAAAGAACCATCCGGACTGTTATAGGTGCAAAGTTCAAAAGCCAGCATCTGTGATGGTATGGGGGTGTATTAGTGCCCAAGGCATAGGTAATTTACACATCTGTGAAGGCACCATTAATGCTGAAAGGTACATACAGGTTTTGGAGCAACATATGTTGCCATCCAAGCAACGTCTTTTTCATGGACGCCCCTGCTTATTTCAGCAAGACAATGCCAAGCCACATTCTGCACGTGTTACAACAGCGTGGCTTCGTAGTTAAAGAGTGCAGGTACTAGACTGGCCTGCCTGTAGTCCAGACCTGTCCCCCATTGAAAATGTGTGGCCCATTATGAAGCATAAAATCCAACAACGGAGACCCCGGACTGTTGAACAACTTAAGCTGTACATCAAGCAAGAATGGGAAAGAATTCCACCTGAAAACCTTCAAAAATTGGTCTCCTCAGTTCCCAAACGTTTACTGAGTGTTGTTAAAAGGAAAGGCGATGTAACACAGTGGTAAAAATGACCCTGTGCCAACTTTTTTGCAATGTGTTGCTGCCATTAAATTCTAAGCTGATGATTATTTAAAAAAGAAAATAAAGTTTCTCAGTTCAAACATTACCTATCTTGTCCTTGCAGTGTATTCAATTGAATATAAGTTGAAAAGGATTTGCAAATCTTTGTATTCTGTCTTTATTTACGATTTACACAAAGTGCCAACTTTACTGGTTTTGGGTTTTGCATTACATTTTAATTAATTAATTATGCACTCACGTACCTTTGCTCCTCATGTGCCAGTTCCTAAGGGTTCCCCAGGACAACTGTGTGGCGACGCCCCTCCTTTTAGGAGGATCAGTCTGTGTAAGCCTTGAGAGTTGAAGAGTGTACTCCGTTTGACAACCAAGGCTACGGACTCTTGAAACACTGTTGGTTCGACTGGAGCTTGAGATGTGTGATGTACTCTAAAATCAAGACAAAAAATTAAATGTCTGTTTGATTCACATGAATCACATATCACACATATTTAATGTCTATTTAAGTATATTCTCACATCTATATTACGTTCATGAACAAGTCAAGTCTTTTGAACGGCTCTTTTACGTGACCCATGAGAACTGATTCACTGTCGTGACTGAGCTGAAATGTCAATTGCCTGCAAATTACATCTACATACAATCCCAAAAAACCCATGAAAACAGCTGGTTTGTGCTCCAGTTTGAACACAATGTCTTGGTAATAATGAATGAATGAATTAATAAAATTAAAACATGTGGCCCACTGTGAAGCACATGATACAACAACAGAGACCCTGCACTGTTGAGCAAGTAAGGTCGAACATTAAGCAAGAATGAGAAAGAGCAAAGCTGTAACAGTTAATGTCCTCAATTCTCAAATGCCAGTAGCAAACTGTTCAAAGTGATTTAACACAGTGATAACATGCACTGTCCCTGCAGTTTTGAAACACGATGAAGGGATCAAATACAAAATGAGTGAATATTTGCAAAAACTTGATAAAGTTTCAGTTTGAACAATAAATATTTACCAAGTTTAACAGAGTATATGTATTTTAATTTAAGTTTTAAACATTCCTACTTCATTGGAATTGAAGTTTGTAGCCCAACCACTGTTTTTCTTGCATCTAACCTATTTGTAACACAGAGAAACAGTGAGAGATAAGGGTTACTGAACATCTTTTCAGATCAAATTATTGGTTGAAAGGAGGTTGTAAACATCACAGATCTTCCCCAGTCCCAGCACTGCTGTCCACAATGTTACCCCTTGAGTGTTGAGTCAGTCTCAGCAGGATTCACATCAAGGTTCATGTTCATCTATCTCTGCACCTGAACCTCCATGGGTGCATCCCAATGTGATGCTGATCTGGAGGAGGGATAATCGAGGAAACACAAGTGCAGGCTTCGCGTAAGTCTTTTCACTGACACTTGAACAGTAGATACACTTGTGATGTATCAGCTGGCTATAAAAATATATAATAATAATAGGCATCGGCTACCAACAAGTGTGAAATGTAAAGACCATGGCGCAAGAGAAGCTATATCCACATTTCACACAAAGCAGCCGATGTGTAGGCCTAATGTTCCCTAAAAATGTGAGCAGTTCCTTAAAGGTGCTATGAGGAGAATCTATTACCGGCAAAATAAAGACTCTGCTACCCATGAGCACGCGCGGCGACTGTTGTAATGCTTCATTCCAGTAACCTCGGAAATGGGAACCACATCATCTCTGACTTATCGGCGTTCCAGTTGAAGTCAGAAAAAAACATGCCTAACTACCAGGCTATTGTTAGCTGTTGTTAGCACGCCCTGCCTTGTCACATGAAGAATGTGATTATCACTATGGCAACATTTTTGTAAATATAAGTCTAACAATACTATGTATACAGCTGATCTAGAGCGACACACCCCAGTCAGAAGTGCAAATAAATGGATTATTACAGGAGCTAAATAACTGTTCACACTGGGGGCATCCATCTTTGATTGTCAACTCAGGGGTGGCGAGGTTTCACCGAGTTCCCAGTGGGAAATTCAGACTTCAGGGGACGTTCCAGTTAAGTTTCCTACTTGGAACTCAAAATTCCTACTTCTGACTACAACTGGAATGCACCAAAAGACGCGACCCAAGCCAAAGCGTGTGTTTGTTTGTTGTTACGCAGCTCGGACCTTCCTCAGAACTCTGTATTGCTTTACAACTTCTTTTTTCAACAACTTACAGGATGCAAAGTGACGAGGTAATGAATCTCTTTCTAGTTACGTAGCGGTAGTTTTTGATGTGTGACAACAAGCAATTTTTTTGAAAACTTATTATCATAGTTGTAGCCGGCTATATATGGCTATAGCCCGGAGCTCTAAGACGTGTAATATAAATAATAAAATAATATAAATTTGCTCTAGTTGGAATTGTTTTGTTCCCAAAGTTGAGTATTCAGGCCAGTCCAGCCCTGTTCAACCCGACCGGAAGGCTAAGGAATAGCATTTATAGATAACCTATTATGATGCCATAAAACTCATCTTAAAGTGTGTATTTCCATCAGGCATAAATCTAAAAGTGAGACTTTTTTGTAATTACTTAGAAACTCCTCACAGTCCCTTTAATTCAGTGTCTCATATCTCTGTTGTCTGATTTTCTTCACTGTGCAAAGAAATATTGACTGATCATTTAAAAGAATTCTAAGCTGGACAGATTGATATCACAGAAAATATTGAACTCTATCATGGGGCAGTTCTTTCAGGTTTTCCATCTGTTGTCTGTCCTGATTTATCTGTGTTGTTTGTGTTTATGTCTGTAACTGTGAGGCTGCTACAGTAGACAGGTCTGTTAAGAAAAACACATTTTAGATTAGACAACTTTAATTATCCCAAAGGACAATTTAGTTTTTGCAGTCTACCCAGACCATACATACATTTACAAAAAGCAAATATGGACAATAATAATACATTTTTAAAAAGTTAGTAGCTGACAGAGATGCTCATTGACACACATCGGCCCTCAATAGACCCTTAGGTAAGGCAGATTATAATGCACATTAACAAAAAGCATGTTTTATGTAGTTATTGGTCTAACCAAGCATAAATAAGGAGAGAAAGTGGTGAATTGTACATTGTTATCTCAGGCTTTTGCATTTTTTTCTATATAAATGCGCAGAGAGGGGGCTATAAGTGCTTATAGCAGAATAAAAACATTATTTATGAACACCAAGTGGCTGCAACATGACAATTAGGCGCTCCTATCATTCTGGGGCTGGGAATATGTGACAGTTTTCTTTTTCATTCATGTAAATATTCATGTTAAATTGGTGTAAAAGTGAATATGAATTTACCGCGGTCGAGTGCCCTGGAGTTTATATTATTTTCCTGAATTCAGTTTCTCCTGTGTGCTCGAGACCAGCATATCCATCTGTGACGGCGTCATCACGAAAAGACGTCACTTCACGTGATGCTCCGGAGGAGAGGACGTCTCATTTCTCTTAAAATGAACCTCCTCGTTTCCTCTTTCCTCCTCATTTTCTCGCATCTTCGGCATGCATCTTTGGTGGGCGGGACTAAGACGCAAGTGAACGACGCAAGTGGAGGAAGCGAGGATGAAACTTTGGTGCTTTGAGATGCAGCCCATGAATCCTGCATCCTGTGGCTGTCAGTGCAGAATCTGAAGAGGACTTCAGATCAGAGGTCGCAAGCAGCAGGTTTGTGCTGCAGTCTGAAATCTAGGATTGGCAATCAGACTTAGATACACTTTTTGTAATACTGGTTTAAATAATCTTTATTACCCGATGGCCATCAATTCATAAATGTGTTAATAAAACAGAGCAAAAATATCTGCAATCTACAACAAGAATAAACCTGGGAAAACACCAACCAATCACATCTTTGTTGCACACATTTTTAAACCAATCAAATCCTGTACACAAGAAATCTTAAAGAAGAAGTTTTTCTTGGTTTGTTCTGCTGTTTGCTCTAATTTTGTTACAGCTGCCCAGCCAGGCTGCTGCAGGTGGCAGTTCTCATGACGCTTTTTCTTCTTTGGTTTTATGGCGGTTGGCATCCATCATATTGGAGCATTACCGCCCCATTCAGGCTAGTGACAGAGTTCAGTTTGGAGAGGCAGAGGAGTGTTTTTCATTATTATGTTGTCACACAGGAGATTTACAGGAGAATATTAATATGGGAGGACGTTAAGTATCTTGTCTTTGCTGTGTATTCAATTGAATATAAGTTGAAAGGGATTTGGAAATCATTGTATTCTGTTTTTATTTACAATTTACACAACGTGCCAACTTCACTGGTTTTGGGTTTTGTACATCTCAAAGTGAATTCATGCCAGGACGCCACATTTAAAAAAAAAACAGACTACTTTTAGATTTGATTGATTACAGTGATTTAATCCCTGGTGATCCCATTATACTTTTTCTGGATTTTCAGAAAGCTTTTGACACAGTCAGCCATAAATTTATTTCTGACACCCTCTCTTTCTTTGAATTTGGAAACTTCTTTACAAAAGCTGTTGAAACACTTAACAAGGATAACAACTTCTTTGTGAAACTCTAACATGGTACATCTCATAGATTTAATATAAGTAAAGGTGTAAGGCAAGGTTGCCCAGCTTCCCCTTATATCTTAGCTGCCCAAGTATTAAATTATCTAATTTTACAGAGCCCTGTTGAGTTGATGTTGTTTGGAAAAGAACTAAAAATAACACAGCTTGCAGATGATTCAACTTTATTTGTGAAAAATGCTGATGAAGTTCCAGTGGCTCTATCCACCATTTCCAGATTCTCTGAAGTTTCAGGTTTACTCTTAAATCATAAAAAATGTGAAATTCTGCCCCAAAGAAGATTAATCAAACTGACATCTGTAGCATCCCAGTTAAAAATTCTGTAACTTACTTAGGAATTAATATTAGTAATAATCCTAAAGAGAGAGAACAAAACAATGTTGCTTCAGTTGTAGAAGCAATTACAAAGAAATGTAATTGTTGGTTGGCAAGAGATTTATCAATATTTGGAAGAGTGTTGTTAAGCAAAGCTGAAGGAATGTCAAGAGCTTCTTGTGCATTTTGTTCATTATATACTTTCAAATCCACATGCTACCAACTAGATAAAATTCTTTATATTTTTATATGGAAAAACAAACCCCATAAAGTGAAAAAACTGTTCTTATCAACCCTCTGGCTGAAGAAGGACTGAATGTGTTAACTTTTAATGTTTTTAACCAAACTAGAAAAATCAATTGGATTAAAAGATACTTGAAAAATCCCAATAGTTTATGGAACAGCATCCCTATTCATCTTTTTCAGAAAAAAGGCAACCACAACTTTCTCTTACAATGTCATTTATTCAGTGGGATAACTACCAATCAAACTTGCCAACTTTCATCAGCAAGCTTTATAATGCTACGGCCACACCGGACGCGAATTTGCAAAGACGCGCGTTGAGATTACATACAAAGTCAATGCAAAGACGCATTTGGACGCAGATTCGCCCCGGGCAGCGCGTTGGACTCGTTTGGCGTGGCACATATGGAGTGTCTGGCGTGTTTGGGGCATCAAACGCCTCTATACTCGAGTTGAAAATATTGAACTTTCGACACAAATTCACGTGACGCTGTGGCGCGGCAGCTAATCAGCGATGACATTCCACCCCGACATCATTGATTTGATGACGTGTGACGCTCCGGCCACCTGCTCCGGCTCAAACCCCGCCGAAAGATGGAGAGGTTGATCTTCGCTGTTTGCCATCATCCGGAGCTATACGATTTGACGTGTGTACTCTACAGAGACCGGAACAAAAAGGAGCAGGCTTGGGTGAAAGTCTCTGAGGAGACAGGCTTTGAAGGTAAGTTCTGTAAATATTCGTTTCCAGCTGGATTTGCCAGCACGGGTCATCACTGAGTCCGACTGGCTCCGGCTCTCTACTGCGCCTGCACAGTGACGCGCATTGCCCCTCAGCTTGTCAAAATGGTCCAGCGGCCAGCCTCAGGCACTACGCGTGTTTAAATTCACCAATTCGCGTCCGGTGTGGCCGTAGCGTAATGCTGGAAGCTTCTCTACAAACATAATTACTGTCCTCACTATTGTATCTTGTGGAATAATACTTATATTTCACATAGAAGTAAAACTCCGTACTTAGATAACTGGTCTGTTAACAATATAAATACTGTAAAACAACTCTAAAGCGAAAACAATGAATTATAGCGTTATGAGGCGTTTTTAAACATTCATAATCTTGATATTTCCCAACAAGAGTTTGATATGGTCTCCCATTTGTTAATATCAGTTGATAACAGATGCACTTTTTATGAATGTGAAGGAGAATCTGTCCATCATGACTCTGTTGACTGTTTTCACACCACATATTTTTGGTTCCACTTACAAAGAGAGAATGCTCAAAAAGTTAACTTTACTCACAAAGACTTCTGTCATTTGTTTTCAAAATCTAAATTATAAATCTGATCATATACTAGCAAAGTATTTTATACACAAAATAATTTGGTTAAAAAAATTCCCCCCTTTTCATGTATTTAAAGTGACAGATCTTAAATTATATCTCAGTAACATTGAAAACCGAAATAAGAAGGATAATAAGCTCATGAAAACTATAAGATTTAAAATGTTTGAATATATTCTCTCTTAGCAGACCTCTCTGTTGCACATGCGTTTGTTGTCATTTTTATTGTTAATTTTTTTTTCTCAAAGTTGTTATAAGAGCTTCAATGAATTCAATCTTTGTGTACTGACATTTCCCAATAAAACACGAACAAACAGACAAACTAAAAACATTCAAACTCATGCTGGTTTTCCAAAATTACCGACCCTAGCTTGAACACAGTAACAAACTAGCATGTTAGCTCAGGCCGGGAGCTGGGCTAATCCAGACCCTTAAAGTCTGCAGGAGGTCTGTTTCAATCACATACTCACAACAGTAACACTGTACTCACGGGTCTGGGTCGTGGACTCGCAGGAACCACCCTGACGTTAAAGAGGGTGGGCACCGAGCCCTCAATCAGGGTCAGCTTCTTTGCAAAGCCAGACTTGAATTGCGCCCAGTTCCCGAAGCAGTCCTCGGTGAAGTGCCGGGAGCAGAGGAAGGTGTGCGGGCTGTACTGCTCGGGGACGGACTGGAAAATGAACAGCAGCCATTTGTTCCTCACACACTCGTTCTTGGGCAGGCCGTAGAGGGACGCGCTGGACTCACACTTGAAGAAACACCGTCTGAACGACATGGTGGTCTCTCCTGATGAGGGGTGGGGATGGGGGGGGGATCTCCCTGCGAAAGTCATGCCTCAGCAGCTTCTTCCTCTTCTTCTGGGGGGGTTTGCGGTGGCAAACAACCCCGAACAGGTGCAATTCCGCCACCTGCTGGTAGAAGTGTGTAGGATAAAAAAAAACATCCATCCTATATGTACTGTATATGTATATGGGCCATTCTACAGAATTTGTCCAAAGTGCAGGGTTGGAATTTTTTAAAGTGTTTTTTTTCCCCAAAACTTTGTCCATACATATGTTGTACCATATCTAAGGTACATATATCTTGTATAGTGCAGTCAATATTCATATTTTAATTTCTGTCTGTTCTTGAAATGTTTTTTCTGCTCCCAAAATGTGTCACAACCGAAACATAGCAACACACTGCAATAAAAGGTTATTTTAATCTGTTCATATTGTACTTCCATGCCCCCTCTAAAGAATATTTTTAAAAATTTTCTTGAAGGGTTTTACAACAAAATCAATAAAAATGATATTTTAAACACTTTCCAAAGTTCAATTTCTAAGACTCATCAAAATCAAAATCCAATCTTTTCTTGTAAAATGTAAAATGAATTCCACTGATTATATAGATCTCAGAGTTAATGAGTTATGAAATTTAAAGAACAGTCATCATAAAATGTTAGTTGATGACTCAGTATCTTTTAGTTTTTACAAAACACCCAGTGTTTCGGTTGTGACTGCACTATTTTGGTTGTGACTGCACTATTTTGGTAGTGACCACTATTTTTTTGTTTGCAAGGTTGTATCACATTCCCTCCACCTTATTGCTTAATATTAACTTCAAACATGTCTTACATTGGGAATATTATAAACACAAATGTTTATAATCAATCAAATGACATTTACTTTGAAGGCCAGCATTAGCCTACTCAAACATCACAACACATCTACTGTAACATTACTTAAAGGTGCGATGAGGAGAATCTATGGCTGCTTCTCAAAGCTCCAAAGTTCCATCCTCGCCTCCTCCACTCGCCTCCTCCACTTGCGTCTTAGTCCCGCCCACCAGAGATGCATGCCAGAGACGCGAGGAAACGAAGAGAGGAGAGAGGAGACGAGGAGATTCATTTTATGAGCATTGAGATGTCCTCTCCTCCGGAGCGTCACATGAAGTGACGTCTTTTAATGATGACGGCGTCACAGATGGATATACCGGTCCGAGCGCACGAGAGAAACTGAATTGAGGAAAATAATGTAAACTCCAGGGCGCTCGACCGCGGTAAATTTATATTCACTTTTACATCAATTTAACATGAATATGTACATGAATGAAAAGAAAACTGTCCTGTTTTCCCAGGTCCAGAATGACAGGAATTTTAATTATTTTATTGCAGCCACTTTGTCTTCATAAATAATGTTTTTATTCTGCTATAAGCACTTAAAGCCCCCTCTCTGTGCATTTATATAGAAAAAATGTAAAGGCCTGAGATAAAAATGTACAGTTCACCACTTTCTCTCCTTGTTTATGCTTGGTTATGTCGGGAACTACATAAAACATGCTTTTCGTTAATGTGCATTATAATCTGCCTGACCCCAGGGTCTATTGGGTGCTGATATTTGTCAATGAGCATCTCTTTTTTTATTATTTATTATTGTCCATGTTTGCTGTTTGTAATGTATGTATGGTCTGGGTAGACTGCAAAAACTGAATTGCCCTTTGAGATAAATAAAGTTGTCTAATCTAATCTAATGTAAAATGTGTTTTCCTGAACAGACCTGTCTGCTGTAGCAGCCTCACAGTTACAGACATAAACACAAACAACAAAGATAAATCAGGACAGACAACAGATGGAAAACCTGGAAGAACTGCTATTGATAGAGTTCAATGTTTTCTGTGATATCAATCTGTTCATCTTAAAAAACTTTTAAATGATCAGTCAATATTTCTTTGCACAGTGAAGAAAATAAAAAAAAAAGAGATAAAAGAGACACTGAAATTTAATACCTGCTCACACTTTGAGGGAACATCAGGCCTACACATCGGCTACTTTGTGTGAAATGTGGATCTACTCATTACAATGATTCCCAAAAGTTGCTAATTACACTTTAACACTTTATCTTGCTCCATGGTGTTTACATTTCACACATGTGGGCAGCTTTTTTTTTTTTTTTTCCACCATTACACCACTACATATATATACAAAGACATTCTGAACCGCATGGTCCAGACAAATTGTCACAATGTACAGATACACATTTAAAATAAATATATACATATATACAGTATATACAGATAGGGGTATGAATAGGTTAAATGGTGGATTTCATGAGTTATAATATTCCCAGGTTTTTATAGCTGTTTTGTTTTCCATCTTTTTGATTAATTTCATGTAATATTTCATTTTTATTTTGAATGCATAATAGTTTGGTTTCTGTGAAGTTCATTGTAGCGAGATCAAACTGATCAATTTATAGAAACTCTAAATTGACATTCCTCTCTGACTCTGTGTCTTCCTGGACCATGATTGTAAATCTCCTAGAGACATGTGGCGCCGTCAAGTCTGTCGTTAATGACTGCAAGGTACCCCAAACAGACATCGGTGTGGATGTTTACTTTTCCTCCTAAACAGCGATTGGCTGAGACCAAATAATGTGTTCGAAGAGAGTTCGTTCCCAAGTCTTAAATTATTCTTAGGTGGCACCTAAGTTGCCCTTTGACCTCTCTGGCCATTTCGGACCCCTCGTCTGCTCTTCTTTATCTGTCTCACATGTTTTTATTGATCAAGCTGCTAAAGCTGAAACTTTCAAAATCTAAATGAAACAATGGACACCTTTAACAATGTGATGTTTTATCCTGTCATGACAAATGCTTTCTAATGATGTGACTTGTGTGTTTTTAGCTCTAAAAATGCCTAAGATACAAAAAGTTTGATTATCTGTGAAAGTCTCTGACAGATTGAGAAGAGATCTTCTCCTCCAGGAATGTGCCTGTACTCTGCATTATTATTTAATTTCACTCTGTTTCATTGAAGAATGCTTATAATAGGATTTCTACACCTTAGTTTAGTAGCATAACATCCCAAAGGCATGTCAACTTATATGTCTTAAGTTAACCACCTCTATTTTGTTTGATTGACTGTTTAATAAGATTTGAATTGTTTAAGTCTTTCTTATACTTAAGATATATAGTATTTGGTATCAAATTGATCACCATGAGATTTCCTATCCAGTTGGAGTGCTTATATTGGATGTTTAATCAAAATACAACTTAATTCTGGCCAAGTATTAGTTGATAAAGTGTTGTTAACTCATCCAAAAGCCCTCCCCCTGTGAGTAACTTAAAGCCAGAGACATGTGGTCTCTCTGTCTCTTCTCTGCTTGGTCTCTGCCCGCTCTTCTTCCTCCTATCTCTTCTTCGTCACCACTCCTGTGACTTTCGGCTCCACATATTTTTCCTTAATTCTTTTGTCTAAGTTTTTGTGACATGCCCGCTGATAAAAGCCAGTAAGCTAAAAGACTTCAAAGATTTACTTCATAGTAAATGGACTTTTTCTTATTTATTTCAGAACAGTGTTCGTCTGTCCAACGAATTCTTAATTTTTGGAATTAGTTACAAATTAATTTTTCTATGCAATCGAGACATCAACGCCCAAGCTCCAGCTTCACCTTGAACAGAACCTGCCAGTCCAATCTAAGACTTCTCTCCCAGGAAACCTGGGACCTGCTCACATCGGAACAACCTCTTTGGATGCATCGCGCTGGATAAAGTGTGTGGACTTCAGCCCGCTGGACCGACTCCAAACCAGAACAGTTCTTCTCTCCAATAGCCCCAGGACCAGATGAGGCCCGATTCGTAAGAGGTGGTTCTATATTCTTTCAGATGGGCTTGAGTGTGTCTTGGTTCAATTCTCTAATAATTTCCCTTTGATTTGACCTTTTGCAAGTAGGTTAATTCGGAAATTAATCCTCTATAACCACTCCACATGCTTAAATGTTCCTTGAGGGTTCATATCTTCTTTCCTGATTGACAGCACCATTGATTTAGTATAACTCTGACATTTATTCCTTCTTAAGTGTTTATCTTATTTTATTTTGTCTTATATATTCATTTTAATAAATCACCCTTATATATTTAAAGTTCTGTCTGTTGGTATTCTATTTGGAAGATTGACATCACTGCATGAGAGTTCTGTCTTTAGATTTGAGATTGATTAAACTGATGGTAAGAGTTCAAACAAGTGGTGACCAGGATATTTTGAGTCCCCCACTATGTTCCTGGCTCTTTTAAGGCAGTGGGAGCTGTACAGTTCTTGCAGTGAAGGGAGAGGGCCGTTTGTAATTCTCTGGGCCGTGGTGATGACTCTCTGGAGTGCTTTCCTGTCTGCAGCTGTGCAGCTGGCAAATCAAACATAAATGCAGTATGTTAGTATGCTTTCCACAGCGCCGCGATAGAAGGTCACCAGCAGATCTGCAGGCAGTTGTTGTCTTCTAAGGAGCCTGAGGAAATACAGTCTCTGCTGGGCCTTCTTCACAAGCGCTGTGGTATTGGCACTCCAAGTGAGGTCCTCCCTGATGGTGATGCCCAGGAACTTAAAGTCAGCCACCCTCTCCACACACACCCCGCCAATGAACAGGGGCTGGATGTCTGTTCTGTTCCTCCTGTAGTCCACCACAATCTCTTTGGTCTTTGTCGTGTTGAGGACCAGGTTGTTATCCTCGCACCACCCAAGCAGCCTCTCCACCTCGTCCCGATAAGCGGATTCATCTCAGTCATTGAGACTGCTGATGGTGTGTTTTTTGGGCAGAGGAACTATGACAGAAGACTTGAGGCAGGCTGGAACCATGGATTGGAGTAGGGACCGGTTGAATATGTTGGTGAAGACCCCCGTGAGCTGGTCAGCGCAGTCCTTCAGCATCCGTCCGCCAACACCGTCAGGTCCAGCAGCCTTCCATGGGTTCACTGCCCTCAGTGTTTGCCGCACCTGATGTTCCTCCACAGTGATGGGGGGGGGGGGGCACTGTGGGGTGATGGTTGAAGTGCAGCTGCTTCTGGTGGCTTCACTTCAAAGCGGGCAAAAAAGCTCATCAGCTCATCTGCCAATGATGGGTCCCCAGCCATGGTGTTGGGTCTGTAATTGGTGATGTGAACGCCCTGCCAAACCTGCCTTGTGTTGTTACTCCTGAGGTGATCCTCCATCCTCCTCTTGTAATCCATCTTGGCTTTTGAGATGCCTCTCCTCAGGTTGGCTCTGGCAGTATAGAGTGCTCCATCGCCTGACCTGAACACCTTGTTCCTCTCTCGCAGCAGGTGTCGTACATCGCTGGTCACCCAGGGCTTCTGCTTAGGGTACTCATGTATGGTCTTATTTACTGTGACATTGTCTATGAAGTATTTGATGTAGCCTAAGACTGCCACTGTGTGTTCTTCCAGGTCTGTATGGTCAAAAATGTCCCAATTAGTTCTTTCAAAACAGTCCTGAAGCTGATAACAGGCATCTTCGGGCCAGATCTTAACCGTCCTGGTGGCCACAGTCTGTTTCCTGAGGGGGGTGTATGCTGGTGCTAGGGGCAGGGACATATGATCTGACTGACCCAGATGTGGCAGCTGGGTAGCTCTGTAGCCCTTCCTAATGTTGGAATAAACCTTGTCCAGTGTTTTTACTCCCCTGGTGGCACATTTCACATGCTGATGTAGTTTAGGGAATACAACTTTCAGATCAGCATGGTTAAAGTCCCCAGCAATAACATGCACCGCCTCAGGGTGTTTATCTTGCTGGCCGCTAACAATGCTGTGTAAAAGTCCCAGTGCCGAGTTAGCATTTGCATCAGGTGGTATGTACACCGCTGTTAGCATGACCGCAGTGAAATGTTGTTGCTCACATGTTGTCTGTCTCACTGTACTGCCTCATTGCACAATAAAAAAGAGCATAGTAAAGGTATTTTAATATGAAAGAATGTATTTTAATGTGTGACAGCGTCCTGTATCATAAGTACATCTTGGTTGTAAAAATTCGCTTAGTTATGCTCATCATAGTTGGGCATAATAAACCTTCCTTAGTACAATGAACACACTGATATGACAGCTCCAATATGCAGCGCCAGTCTATGGGTGCATGCCAATGTGCCAAACACATTGTGGGCAACAACACCATGTGGGCAGCTGACGCCTTATAGCTGGCTCTGATACGTCACAAGGGGGCATGTCTGTCAGTGGAAAGACTTCCGCGAAGCCTGCACTTGTGTTTCCTCGATTATCCCTCCTCCAGATCAGTCTCCTCTCTCCTCTCAGCGCATTTTACACTTTGGAGCGTCCTTCAATATGGCTGCTTAGAAAGTACTTCCGGTGTCGCACAGGAGAGAGGAGAGAGGGGACTGCATTTTGGCACATTGGGATGCACCCCATGAGTCCACATGGGTTTACTCTGGGATATGATGTGTAAAACTTAAAAAGTTGTTGAATACTTACCATTAGACAAGGGCCTATCTAAACCGTGGGAAAGCAAGACTTGAACAGAAAAGGATGTTTTTTTCCACCGCTTTCCCCATTGCACCTGCAGATGGTTGAATGGCTGATTGAGCACAGGTTACTAGAACACGAGACTGGACCAAACGTTTTAACCTGCACCTCTTATCTGGCCCCCTTTTTTTTTTTTTTTTTTTACGTCATTTTGACATTTTTGTGTAAAGTCTTATTCCCCCTGGCAAGTGCAATCCAATCTTTGCATATTGTGATACTCTTATTCTGTATCAAAGATCTACAAATTTGTGAAGTCAAATCAAATGACTTCACAAAAAAAATTCAATTCAGTGTGGAACATATGAAAGAACAGTGCAAAAAGATGTACAAATAAAAGGTAAATTACATACAGAACATAAATTACAGGACTTGGAAAAGAAATTAGTAAAAGTAAATATATATCCCAGGGGTTACATAAGTAATTCAGTCAAATTAAAGATACTGAAATGGGAACATCGTCTCAAAATTTTTCATGGCTCTCATATTTTTAGTAGAGGATATAGAATGAAAATGCAAACCGAATTATTTTCTTTAAAAAAAACAGATTTCATATTGGAGAATTTACATTCATGGATATAGAATTTTGCAAGAAGTATAAGATTGATCAGAAAATATTCCTTTTTACTTGAGGCATCATCGTTTGAAAATTCAAAGACCACATTTTGTAAGAGAAGCTATAAATCACAAATAATATTGTCTATGATAAATCTGCATATGTCTTGCCATAGTTTACAGGTATGTGTACGAGAAGAAGAAGAACTTCAGGAAGCTGGCGGTGCGAGAGAATTGTTTGAAGGACTGTTGAAGCGAAAATTTAATTCTTTGATCGGCGATTTATATTGTTTCTCTGTAAGGATAGTGTAGGAGAAGGGAAGTGCAAGGGGAAGGGAGGTGGAAACATTTGTATGGAAGAGACAGATGGATCCGGAGGAGAGTGGAGAGACTGAGGGAGGGGGTTGGCAGCAGCAGGGGAGAGCGAAGAGTAAGAGATCGGCACAGAGGGAGTGGGATGAGGTAGGCCTACCTGAAAAGCAGAGGAGAACAAAAGGCCCTGAGGAACTCGTGGTGCTGCTCAGAGTCAAGGGAGCTAAACCAGGGGATGCAGGATATAAAGCAATCAATCCTTTACATATTGATATATCCTTGCAGAGTCAGATCGGCAAGGGGTATGTGGCCAAGATATTGTTTAATGGGATTTTGAAAGTGAGCTGTTTTAATAGGAAGCAGTATGAAGATGCTAAGAGCTTGGGGAAAGTCGTGGCTAAAGTGGACAGAATAGAGACAACTCCTATGGGGACTCAGGGGAGTGAGGGGGTGATTTATGGAATGTTTGCTGGCCTGTCAGAACAGGACATTCTGGAAAATCTAAGAGGTGGGGAGGTAGTGGCTGTAAGGAGATTTAAGAGCAGGGAAGAAGCCCGGGGGGACTCATGAGTCCTACTGGCATTTAAAGACACACAGCTACCAGGGAGAGTGTATCTAGGGGCTATGGCATATCAGGTGAGGGAGTATGTAAGGCCTCCACTTTGATGCTATAATTGTCAAAGGTATGGGCACATTGCAGACTCCTGTAGAGGTAGGAAAAAGGTGTGCGAAATGTGGTGGGGAACATGGAATAAGGGAGTGCGAAACAGACAGGCCTAAGTAGAGAGGAGGGGGACAGCAATGAAAGAAAGTTCAGCCTTCCAGCAGACACGTTGATAATGAGCAAGGAGTCATTTCTGTCATTTGTGGTTGAGGTATTCGCAGCAGCAAGACTAATTTTTGCTTCCAAAATGGCTAATAGCTCAGATATCATTCCGGAAGTAGTGGGGGCAGCTGAGAAATTCCTTGGAGCAAAACAGGGACCAGAAAAGTTATTCCAACACATGTCAGAGGTGCGGAAAAAACTACAGAAGCAGAGGGAGGAAAGAGAGGGGGAAGAAGACATAGCTGATAGCTGAGGAAGGGTAAATTATTGTAATGTTTTGTGTCCTGCAATGGAATGCCAGGAGTTTAGTGCGAAATGGACAGGAATTAAAGAAGTTAGTTGATAGTTTTGAGAATAAACCAGAGGTGATTTGTATTCAAGAGACATGGCTGCAACTCTGTTTAAATTATGTAATTCCATGAGAGCTTGAGACAGGATAGGGCAGAAACAGTAGGGAGGGAAACAGTGGGCGCTGACAGAACTCATGGAGGTTGTGCAACTTTTATTAAGAACGGGTTGCAGTATAGGAGAGTGGGAGTAATGCAAAATCTTGAATGTGTTGCTGTGGAGGTGTGGGATAGTCAAAGTTTAAGGGGTAGAGCCAGTTGTAGGGAATGTGATAATGAGGTAGGAAATCATATTGAGGGTGAGAACAGAAGGGTGGATAGTAATAACAGAAAGAGTGTCACTGTGATTAATTTTTACAATCCTTGCAGTCGTTTGGCAATGTCAGACTTTGATGAAGTAATGGTAAAAGTAAGGCAATCAATAATATGGGCGGGAGATTTTAACGCACATAATCCCTTATGGGGCAGTGTGCAAAGGGATAGCAATGGGACTGTTGTGGAAGATTTTCTACATAAGTATGGGATGGTAGTGATAAATGATGGGAGACCAACCAGATATGATATTGCTAGAAACTCCCCTAGTCATTTAGACCTTACTATAGCTTCCCCTAGTCTGGCTAGAGTTGGGGAGTGGGATGTAATGGAAACTAATAACCTGGGTAGAGACCTTTATCCAATTCTAAGTAGGTTTAGGGGAGATTTTAGAAGGGAAGAGGGAGAGAGGATATCTAGATATAATTTTTCTCGGGCAGACTGGGATAAGTTTCAGGAAAAGACAAAGAGTTTAGTCGGAGAAGTTGATAGTGGGGGCTCAGTAGATAGGTGGAATCATAGCATTAATTCCATGATTCAAAAAGCAGCCTGTGGGACCATCCCTGTAAACAGGAACCTAAAGCCTGAGTATGTGAACCTTGGTGGAGTAGCAAATGAGATGATGCAGTGAGGAAAAGGAACAGAGCTTATTGGAAATTAAGGAAATATCCAATGGAAGAAAATGTAATTGAATATGAACAGTTAAAGGCTAAGGCAAGGAAGGTCATAAAAGAGGAAAAAAGAAGCAGTTGGAGAAATTTTTGTGAAAAAATAGGGCCAGAGACATCAGCAAGACAGTTATGGTCAGCTGTGCATAACATGGTAGGAGCTGAGGGAAGCAATTATGTCAGGGGCAAACACCTCACCAGGGCAAGATAGATATCGTATAAGCTTTTTAAACATTTAGATAACACAGTTTTGAGTGACATTTTAGCATTGCTAAATACAGTGTGGATAAAGGGTTGCCTGCCAGGCGAGTGGAAGCATGCAGTGGTAGTGCCAATCCTGAAGCCAGGCAAAGAGGCATCTGACCCTAGCTCATACCGTCCCATAGCATTAACAGTGCTTTGTAAATTAATGGAGAGAATGCTCACCAATAGGTTAGTTTATTTCCTGGAAACTAGAGGGCTTTTTGCAAATATACAGAATGGTTTTAGGAATGGACGATCCACAATGGAGTCTGTTGCAACACTAGATTATGATATCAAAAGGGCTTTTAATAAAGAGGCAGTGGTAAGTGTGTTCTTAGATATAGAAAAAGCATACGATTCTCTGTGGAAGGAGGGACTGATAATCAAAATTCATGACCTAGGAGTGAGGGGACGAATGTTTAATTGGATCGAAGATCTTTTAAGAGGAAGAACAATACAAGTTTGAGTGAGTGGTGTTTTGTCTAAGACAGTAGAGATAGAAAATGGCACCCCACAAGGAAGTGCTATCTCACCTGTGTTGTTTAATATTATGATAAATGACATTTTTGCGAATGTAGGAGGGGGATTTGGGTTATCCTTGTTTGCAGATGATGGAGCAATCTGGAAAAGGTTGCCAATTTCTGCATGACTTATTGAAATGGGAGAAATGCCCTTGTGGTTAAGACATTTAAAGGTAGGTTTACAGTACTGGATGAGGATTTGTGGGGGCACTCAAACAGATTTAATTAAGTCCCCACTGCAGATATGAGCCTTTTATTGTTAGAGTCAATCAGTGGGCCCAGAAGTTGGGAATAAGGCAGGAGATGATAGCTGAACATGTTAAATGGTCATCAATTCCACCATGGCAAATACCTGAGCTTAACATCTTGAGGGAGCTCTGCTTCCTCAAGAAGAAAGGAAAGAGGGAGGTTAAAATGTGTGTGGAGGAATACCTGAGGACAGCAAGAAAGAGTAAGACAATAATATTCATGGATGGATCCAGGGATCCGGATAGTAGGAAAGCAGGGTTTGGACTTTTTGTAGAGCTAACTGAGTCAGAGTGCAGCATCAGAGTATCTGATGACACTTCAGTCTTTACAACAGAGTTGTTGGCAATCTTCTGGGCTTTAAAGTGGGTGGAGAGGGAAAAGCATAAAAAAGTTATCATATGCTCTGACTCTGCAGCAGCACTGGAGGCCTTAACAGCGGGAAAAAGCAATGCTCGCCCAGACTTAATGGTGGAAATTTGAGGCATTATACATAGATTTGACACAAAACATAAAGTCACATTCTGTTGGGTTCCAGGGCATGCCGAGGTTGAGGGCAACAAAAAAGCAGATTACTTTGCAAAGAAAAGTTTGAAAAAGGAAATAAGTATTCACAAGCCCCTGGGGAGAGTGGAGTTAAAAGGACTGATAAAGGAGGGATTATTAAAGGAGTGTCAAGAAAACTAGGAGAGAGGATAGAGGGAGACATTACTTCACAATCCAATCTGGTGCGAAAAGTAGGTGCTGTTGTAACATCAAGCCTCGTAGAGAGCCAGATACTCAGTATCAGATGTTAAGGGTGTTTACTGTTGACTTGTAAGATGTGCATCAAACTTCAAGATGCCGTCAGGTTAAGTTTCCATGATGTCAAACGCCTTTAATCCGACATCAGATGTGACGGAACAATTAATATAGATACAACTGTATATGCTGGTTCAGACGGTTACATTAAATAGTGATTGCTGTGATTTTTTATTGCATTAAAATGTGCCTGACATTCTGGAAACGTGCCTCTGAGGCTTTGTTGACATGTGCGCACATGTGTGACTGTCACCAAATTACAGCTGCGGAGGGTGCGCTTCACTTGCGCCGAGAATAGACCAGGTTGGAGCTGGCGAGCTTTCAGCGCACTTTCTGCACTGTTTTTGGCACAAAATGTCACTGCACCAACATGAATCTGCCGACACCTCCCCCTAATGCGCCGTCACTTCCCCCTGGTGTGCCGTCACACCCATCTCTGCGCAGATGGTCTACAAAATTGTCAAATTTGCAGCGCACAGCGGTGCGCCGAACGAAATTAACACTGCGCAGGGTGCGCCGGCTCTGCGCCCCCTGCGCTGCGCCACGAAATTAGGGCCCCTGTAGGATAAGGCTTGGGCATTGTGCATTAAATCATTATCTGTCCATAATAGGGAAACATGGCACAGGGTTATGTCAGTGTGGGCAACCAGAGACAGTAAAACATGTCCTCCTAGAATGCAACAGTTGTAAAACAGAGAGACGCTGCCTTTTTGTGAGAATGACAGAGATTGGTGTGGAGGTTTTATCTATTTTATCTATTTTTTTCTTTTACTCAGCAACAAAATGAAAACCACCACATAACAACCAAAGTATTGTTGCAGTTCCTGCATGAAACTGGAGTTTATGACAAGATCTAAATAATTAAAAAAAGACCAGCCCAGGGCAATCATGTGCCTTTGTCGCATTTAAACTGCCGGAAATAAAGAAGAAGAAGAAGGGTATGTGTAGGCCCAATCCCAAACCGCCCCCGACACACTCTCCCTACCCACTACCCCTCCGTTTGTGCGTCCTCGTGGAGGGTCCGGCATATTAATGGGCTATCCCCAACCACATAGTGTGGAGGGGGAGTGGACCGTTCAGCCTTTAAACAGCGGCCCAATCCCAAACTTCCCCCTACACACTACCCCTTCACTAACGAGTGTCACTCCAAAATTAAGTCACACTCGTAGCTGTGGAGGGCACTTCACCTGAAGGGGGAGGGTATGTAAATATGACGGGCAGGAATGGGAGGCCCACTTCACTTCACCGGAAAACCGAAAACCTTGTGGCCATGGCAACAGAAAGACGCCCTGTGTACGGCAGTTGGCTGTTACGCTGTGGAAACGATTGTGACGCCCTCGGACAGGAGTTTTAGACTACTTCAAATTATTTAAGTGATTCCACATATCTTTGGATCCGATTACCATCTGACAATTCCAAGTAAACAAATGAATAATGTTGCCAATTGTGCTCACATTTTATGGTGCCAGGGCTGCACAATCATATCAAACGTCAGGATAGAGTGTGATTTGCTTGTTTTGTTTAAATATTTTAAAACTACGCTTTATGTGATTTTTGGTCAGTGTGACAAAGGTGTGGGGAACATGTTCCTCATACCTTTCATACTGACAAAAATTTAAGACTAAGATTTAGATAAGTTTTTGCTTACATTCATCTAGTTTGTTGGTTAAGTTAAGTGAGTCTCTCTCTTTATGTTTTTTTGCTATATAGGTACCAAGATATTTTACCACATTTTTAACAGGAATATCACAAATCACATTTTGAGAATTTTCATGAATAGATATTAATTCACATTTTTGAATATTAAGGAATAGACCAGAAGCTCTTGAAAATAACCCAATGTTCTGTATGGCAACAGGAATCTGATGTTCTTCCTTTAGCAGCAGGGTTGTGTCATCCGCAAACTGACTTATTGCAAGTTCTGTTCCAAATATTTTGAGTTTTTTCAACATGTCACAGTTTTTTATCATTATAGCTAGCATTTCTGCTGCCAAAATGAATAGTCCTGGGCTTGCTGGACAACCTTGCCGGATTCCTTTCTGCACATCAAAACGAGGTGACGTTCCATGAGATAGTGAAACACAACTATTGATGTCCTTGTAAAAGCTCTCAATGACTTTTTTTTTTTTTTTTTAATATTCTTTTTATTGCAAAATACGCATTGGACAGGATATATGCCTACAACAAAGCAATCATATTTTTATATTTTTATAGTAAACAAAAGTAATAACAAAAATAATAAAGGGGGACATAAACAAGAGAAAACAAAAACAGCAGCAACTCTAAACATAATTTAAATATGGCAGTGTGATAAGAGTTTTGGCAGCTTGGGTACTACAGAAAAAATAAACAGCAGCAAAAAGAACAGAGACTAAAACAATATGATAATGTGGGGTTGAATTGCACATATATGACGGCAGTAAAAACCAAACAAAACCCATATGTCTGAAAGCTAATGAGACCTGCTTACAGTCAGCATTGTCACAGAGTAGTCCAGATTAACCGTTTATATTGTAGCATTGGCCTCTCTCAAGTCCTTCAGGTACTGTAGTACTGGCCCCCATACTCCATCAAAAATTGCCCGTCTGTTCATATTTTTATATCGAAGTTTCTCCATGCAAAGAGTCTCGCTGAGGTCTCTCATCCACATTTCAACTGAAGGTGCATTATCTGATTTCCAGTGTCTTAAAATAAGTCTTTTAGCCAAAATGGCACCAAAGTACAAAGACTGTCTCATAGACTTAGTGTTGTCAGAATAATGAGCTGAGACAGCAGTTGTGCCAAGAATAGCCACCAGAGGGCAGGGTTCACACCGCCTCTTAAATGCCCTTGAATAAAAATCAAATATTGAAGACCAAAATGAGTGAAGACTGGGACACGTCCAAAACTGATGAGTCAGAGTTCCAACTTGAGTCTTGCATTTGTTACATAACGCTGACACATTCGGATAGATCTTATTAACCTTTTGCTTCGAATAGTGTAATCTGTGTATTATTTTAAACTGAATTAGTTTATGCCTTACATTAATCGAGCATCGATGTATATTTGAAAGACATGTATCCCAGCGTTCTGCAGGGAGGGACACACCCAGTTCAGATTCCCACTCAGACCTCTGCTTTTCTGTGCTAGTTTCTATCTGATTGAGGAGTATCTGGTATAGACTTGATACTGCTCCTTTTTTACCTGGTGTAATTTTAATTATCCTTTCAAGGGCCTGATGTCGAGGAATGTCTGACAGTGTTGAGACGTGGGTCTTTATAAAATTTCTAATCTGCAAGAAATGAAAAAAATGTGAGGCTGGCAACTTATACTTGGCTCTCAATTGGTCAAAAGACATCAGGTGCCCCTCGTGATATAGATCACTCAGAAACCCTGCCCCCTTCTCCCTCCAACGAGCAAACACTGGGTCTTCGGCAGAAGGTTTGAAAGCATGATTATTACAGATTGGCGTGTCCCTGTACATATTTGGGGCCCTCAGGTGTGATTTAATCTGATTCCAGATTTTTATCGAGCTGTGTATCATAAAGTTACCGTTATACAGTGTTTTGTTAATTCTAACAGGGCTGTTCAGTAGGGCTAAAAGAGAGGTCCCTTCACATGCTGTTTTCTCTAAGGAAAGCCAGGCAGGGGATAGACCAGTTGTATTATCAGTGAGGTTCGAACACCTCCAGAAGGCCAGAATATTTAGATGTGTTGCCCAATAGAAAAATCTAAAGTTAGGCAGGCCGAAGCCTCCCTCTTGTTTTGATTTACAGAGGTGTTTTTTGTTTATACGTGCAACTTTGTTTTGCCATAGAAAAGGGCCCACTATTGAGTCCAACTCATTGAAGAGAGATTGTGGAATGCAAGATGGTATTGACTGAAAAATATATAGAAAACGTGGGAGAACTACCATTTTAATGGCATTTATTCTTCCTATCAGCGATAATGGTAGGGTCTTCCAGAATTCAATATTCTGCTTCAGTTGCTTTATCTTTACCTTCCAGTTTTCCTCTCAATGACTTTTATGAAACATTCCCCAAATCCAAGTGCCTTTAGTGTATGAATCATGAAGGGATGTTCAATTGTGTCGAATGCTTTCTTAAAGTCCAAAAATAAAATGAAACCTTTATCCTCAATCATTTCACTGTAATCTAGTATATCTAAAATGAGTCGGATGTTATTATGAATAGATCTGCCATTTAGGAAACCTGACTGAGCTTCACTGACAACTTGAGATATACCTTCTTTAAGACGACTTGTGTATATATGTGCTAATAGTTTATAGTCATTATTTAATAATGTGTGTCAAGTAAGATTGAATCATTCCCTGTTTGAACACATTGAACACCATAGTAAGGGCACTGTACACCCTGAGTAAAAGATGACATAGAGCTTATGTTATGAGAAATCAGAAAGCTAAGATGCAGCAAGCTGTTTTGAATATAAACAGAAAACACAGATATCAGAATACATATAACTAAATGTATTAGAAGATTTAATCACTAGTTGAAATGATCTAATCATCATGTGAATGTATTGAGCAATAGGAAAGTACCGGGCTTGTCTCAACATGTCCAAGGAAAAGGGGAAGTGAGACTCAGCCTAGCTGAGTGAGAGATGATGTCAGAATGTTGTCCAGAAATGAATAATAATGAATAATGCATGTATAAGAAGTGATCTGTGTAAAAGTTATTGGTTGAAACAATGACCTGATATGCAAAATACAGGCGTGAGACGGACAACAGTATAAAATAGTGAAAACGGACTGAATCTTCGTTCTTCTACCCCGGACACCCCAGGAGCAGGATCGAGACTGAAGAGGAAGTACAGGATCGCTTCTCCACAGTTGTTCTATTCTGTTACCTTTTTGGACCGAGTTTGGAGAGACTTTCAGAAAGGAACTCTTTTTGCCACTGTTGGATTATTTTCCTGAGGATCGTCAGGTCGGGGTGATTAACCATTTTCTTCCAACTGTGGATTACAATTTGGATTAAGTTCTCTTTTCTCTCCAGCCATAAGGGATTACTAAGTGTTTAGATTATTTCTGAGGATTTTGTACAAGATCTTGGATTTACCTTGCGCTTGCGGTTTCTTTTGGACTAAAAGAGGGGCCGCCTCGGCCTGGAGGCCCCTCTCTCGGCCCCCTACAAATTAAAGGACTAAATTCCGGCATCAACTTTCGAGGATTCACGGTGAACTCTTTTATATTTTTATTTGATTAATTTTCATGATTCAAAATTCATATATTCAACAATTTTATGATTCAAGTTGTATGCTTTGCCCTGCTGAAACTGCAATAAATCATTTAAACTGCATTTAAAGACAAGTTCTGGACATTGACTTTGTCTGAATTATGTTTTCTGAAGACCATTGATCCTACAAGTGAAGTGTGATTTGCATCAAAGGTTCCTATAGGTTTTTCTAGCCAATAAAACAAACAGCCCCTAGGGATTTTCTGTCAAAATCTCTGAATTAATTCCTAACACCATAACAAGAGCCCGGATTCATAGAAGAGAGCTGCCGTTAACTGACGCGTCTGATGTAGGTATCTGGTTCACGGCTACTCAACTGGATGCGGCATTAGATGAAGCAGGGGAGACGTCAGGAAGAAGGCAGTTAGGAAGTTAGGTGAGTCTCTTCACCACCAGCTTAAATGCTGTCAGTTCCCTCTATTGGTAATACCAATAAGGAAGAAAGCTGACAGCCTTACCCGAGGGACGGAGAGCTGGTCCAGTACCTCCTGTACAGGGGTATAAACTGGGAATCTAACACGTGGCGCCCAACGTGGGGCCTGACGAATAAAGAGGTTCGTTGGGCCAACAGGTGGCGAACCCCCGACAAACGATACTACCCATCTAGCCGTGTGGATTTTACCAGAAAAAGGATTCTAGCAGAAAAGACATCCTGTGGAATATACTTAAGAGTAGTCACCAGGGGGTGACTAAAAGGCTGTCTAAAGGACAATAGATAAGCCGTTAGCCCACTGGGACTGTTGGACTTAAGTGGGCACAAAGAGGAGCACCGGCTGGGGGATAACAGATACACCCCAGGGCGGAGCTGAGTGGTCAAAACTAGTCTTAAGTTCTCTCCCTACTCAAGGCGCGGCGAGAGGCTTGAGAGACAGACGACTCAACTGAGAGACAAAGACAACCACAATCCAGAGCTACAAAAGACTGAACAAAGCAGCATGGAAGAACCTGAGACTGCAGAGGACCTGCCTCACAGGCCGGAGGAGGCAGGGAGCGAGGATAATACAGTGGGGACCCCAGCAGCAGGTGAGGAGGCTGGAGCCTCAGCAGCAGACTCGGGAGCAGGGCCAGCTGCCTCACCGCTGTCCCCTCCCCGGGAAAACCGACTCCAGGATCCTGATGGAGGCGGACTGAATGGCGAGGAAACACCGGGGTCAGCAAACGATTCTATCAACGACCCGAACTACCAGCGCAGTGTGGTCATCCCCAATGGGGGTGGTCCCCTGACTTGGCATGACAGTGTGCAGCAGCGCCTCACCGGCCGACACCTGAACTCTTCAAGGCCTACAATAGTTCAGAAGGTAAAGGAAGCGCTGGAAGACGAGGAGGAAGAAGTACCATCATACCTTGCTGAATTGTCATCAGACAGTGAGGTGTTGGTGGTCCTGCAGCCACCACTGTTCAAGACACCAGTAAAAATCTTCATTGGGGCATGGATAGAGTATTGGATTAAGGCGGCGAGCCACTGGAAATACCCGAAGATAAAGACATTGTGTAGTCCCACAGTCGAATATGACGCGATCGTCCTGGCCACAGCCCAAAAACTGGGCATAGAAAGCGTGCTAGTTGTAAAAGAAACAGCAACGGCAACACGAAGATACAAGGAACATAAGGCCTTGTGGCAAGAATTGGAAAGTCTGAAGGGGCAGGTGGCCTGGAAGGCTCCGGACTACTACTCCGACGGGGAGGAGAGCGTGGCAGCTTCACACTGGTCGGGGAGCGAGCAAAGCCGGAGGTCGTCAACTGGCAGCCGCACACCAAGACCCAATGAGGACAATGAAGCTCCATCAGAGGACGAAGCCGAGATCTTGGAGAATGGGGCACCCCTGCTGTACGGAGAGAGTACAGACAGGTCACCCTATTCTCCACAAAACTCCAATACCAGCAGGGCCAGGGCAAGCAGCCCCAGCCCAGCACAGAAGAATTCTCAACCGAGGAAGGCGATGCAGAAAACAAGAGGAGCTAGGGTCAAAAAGGAACCCGGCCCATACCTGGCCAAGCTGAGGTCAGTACTAAAGACGATGGGGGCTATAGAACCCCGATGGGACTAATGCTCTATCAAATGATAGGGAACCATGGAATATAGATGCTCACACCGTGATAATAGTGGTGCATGGATCTAATGCCTCACAGCGTTAGTTTTCAGATTGACCTGGAGGATGTGGCCAGCAACGACTACATTGATGAGAGAGATTTTAAAATCACAGAAGCCCCGGGAGAGATAGTGATTACTGGCGGAGGACGCCTTCCCATTAATGCCGTCATACATGTTCCATTCAGGGAGTATCGGAAGGGGGAGGACGTCCTGGGAGAATACAAACTTGCACTCCTGGGAGCCATAAGAGAGGGGACCTGTCAACAGAGGCCGAAATACTGTCATGGAGAAAGGTAGACAACTCATGTATGATTTGCATGAGTCCGTCAACCTTGACAGTGCAATGGGCAGGACCAGGCAAGGAGCGACCTCAGCGAATGCGCGGGGCCTCAGGAGAATTCCGAGGCATGGCTTACCAACCTGTTAAGGTGATGGGGTCACTAGCTTACCAAGAGTGATTTTCATCACCCAGTGGGACTTACAAAACAACCAGAAGGTGAAGGAGGAATGCACCTGCCGCTGGGATGGTGAGTTCATCAAACATTGCAAGAACTGTTACTTACAGATCCAGAGTGGGAGACTGTTAACGGTTGGGTATGCCAGAGGTTGGCAGGTCCGACGCTTCAGGGACCCACTAAAGGATTTTACAGCAGCCTTGAAACCTGACCTGCCTGCGGGACCTGGGGCACCAGAGGCGGCGCCGGGCGATGAATCCCCGAGCAGCGAACAAGGGACCTCGCCCGTTGAACCATCAGCACCAGCCCTACCTCCAGGTTACATCAGCAGCAGCTCAGGAGGACCGCTAACACGAACACCAGTAGCGTCATTACTGCGGGATGCAGTAGACCATGGGTGGCCTACTCGTATGGGAGTGTGACCAAGTTAGGACTGGTGAGGGACTTCTGGTGTTACAATTACCCAACAATGCCACCTTAGGACTTTCACCTAAAAAATATTAAATTTTGTCCACAATCTATGACCCTTGAACAGAGGGTTTCCCCTTTAAAAATAACACAGGCAAGTGCACAAATGAATACAAAGGCAGTGTTAGAAAAATATAAATACAATCTTTATTTTCTTTGCCACAATATAAAAATACATTTCTTTATTCAATAAATATGCACAAAATTAACTCTGGGTTGCACATTGAGCGGACACCCCTGGATGGATGGAGAGAACCAGTTAAGTCAGACCAAAAACAATGTAACACAACTAGTACTAAGTAGGCATGCAAACAAACGAAAGGTCTGGCCCCCCAGTCACCCCAACAGACATACAAGGCTAACTAGCTCACTGAGCAGCGTCCCTGCAAACTGTTACTGAACTGAGCAGCGTCTCTGCAAATTGTTACTGAACTGAGCAGCGTCTCTGCAAACTAAACCCAAGATTAACCTAGAGACCAAAAGAACATACTTAAGGAGTGAAAACTGAAATCATCACTTAGCTAAGGTGACCAAAAGCTAACAATGAAACAAACGGGAAGACGAGCAAGGGGGAAAAAAAGGGACAAAAGAACAAAACTAGAAAACAACCGGAAAGACAAGGCCAAAAGGATAAGGCCAAAAAGACAACGGGAAAGACAAGGCCAAAAGGATAAGGCCAAAAAGACAACGGGAAAGACAAGGCCAAAAGGATAAGGCCAAAAAGACAACGGGAAAGACAAGGCAACAGTGGCAAACTGTAACAGAGAAACGGAGCTTAATTCACCGTAAACAGAGAGCTAAATGGCTGTGTGAGCTAAAACTTCTGTTACCTCGGCTGTTCCGACCTCACTCCAGCGCTACCCCGCACGTAACACTGGGCTCTGCTTCACCGTCTCAGCACATCGACACGTCGAGACTTACGCCGCCATACCAACCCCTTCAACGACAATAAAATAATTACGGCACAGTCAAAACAACAGCTATCATTAAACATACAGCTCGTACCTGCTCCGGTCCCGGAAGGAAACAAGGACAGAGCTGCATGTCCGGCCGAATTTATCTCCCCCGGAACAACTGCTGAGCCAATCATTGGTTCCGCCCCAGCTGCAGAACATCAACACTGATCAGCCAGTTACAGGAGCATACGCCAGGGGGCACCCACCAATAACCACCGTTTCAACTCCCCCATGGATTAGGGTCTATGGAGACCCAGAAGAACAGAAACAGGAGCCAAGGGAAAGCCGGCACCCTGAACTTTGCAGAGTCGGCTGGACAGGTCCTTGGGAGTTAACCAGCCCTGATAATGGAGGTAATGGAAGACCCTAAGTATCCACCGAAGGATTACATAGATGTCCCCAAGGAAGAGGGGATCAGAAGCACCAACTTGTACTATTTCACCACTGGAATAGATGCCTGGGGAAGTACAAGTGCCAAGTCCATGATAAAAAGAGCCGTGTTCCGGGTAACACCGGAAATGGACACACAGGAAGGTGTGGTTCAGATGAGAGGAGGCGTAGCCAGCAGGGCACCCACTCCCCTGGACCCAGACCAGACGGTGACTGTTGAAATATCAGTGCCAAAGGTAATTGGGCCGTACAAGGGAGTCTATTCAGTTGGGGCCTATATCCAGGTTCTAGAGGAACCTAAAACAGAGGAAAGTTAAGCGGAAAAAAAGCCAAGAAGGAGCCTTTGAGGTAGGCTCCTTCGTAAAAAGAATTAAGAAATGAACAAAGGGCGGGAAGGTGGGGAAAAGCAACGGAAAAAGTTTAAAAATCGGAACTGTGACCCAAAGAATCCCACCTTAGCCCTGCTCAAGACGTTGCCCTACGGACCACGGTTTCTCTCACTCCCAAGTGGCTTATTGAAGGAAACGAACACCGTGGTAAGGGTAGATGGGATAAAAGCCACATTTAGGGCACCTACCAGGTACTAAACTGGACCATTCGAGATTATATGTTATAGGTATCGAGCAGTTATAGACTTGGCGTTGCTGTTGCAAAACAAGCAGCTATTAAATTGCTCTGAATTTAACAACTGGGGATTTAAAGAAGATGATCTAATAACAATCTACCTAAGCGGATTAATGCTGTACACCATGCACCCTGCCTGGCAACCTATGGCCGACCAACTGTATGGGCCAGACAGATCTGACCAAGTGGACTACAGCAAGGAAGACAAAGTAGAGATACCGCCCTTTCAAGATGGACTCAAGGACGTCAACGAATGGCGCTTTAGGTATCAGTACGTCCCCCTGATTTGCTCAGAACGGAGGGCACCGCCCCCTCCGGCCCCATATAAAAACTTGGCGCGGAGGGACTCCTGGAGTCAGTACGTTCCCCTGATCGGAACATACAAGGAGGCGAAACTCAGAGTACCAGCGGCGGTAGCCACCCAAGACTTAAAGGCTTTACTCAAAATTTAAAAAGGCCACAACGTGGATATATCCCTCACAACAAAAAGAAATGAGTACTGGGGGAGAGCACGGATGAGGACACCGACGACGAAGCAGATGAACCTGGCCAAAATAAAACAAAGATGGACAAAAGGGGTTGTTTTATCCTTTTTGCAAAAATTGGAGCAGTGATATTGGGAATTATCGCTATCCTAGTAATTCTGTACCATTATGGTAGCCACCCGTGGGCCATAACCCATACCAGGGTCCACTTTGGGACATCAAAAACTGCAATGAAGCAATGCTGGGAAGTTCAGCAGAAAACCCTCTTCGCTGGGCAAAACAACACTAATGGCACCGAAGAGGCACTGGAACTAACCCTGTCAAATAGCACCAGCCTCCTAACCAACGGTACTGAAGTCCTCCTAGATTCACGAGAAGTGGAAGGGGGAATTCTACTGAGGACGCTGGTGTTCCAACAGAAGAAAACCAAGCAACTAAGATGTAATTGGATACAGCCTGAATCTGGTGATCCGGCCTGGTACTGTACCAGGGGGTGCGGACCAGTCCCATGACACAGGGGAGAAGGCTACTGGGAGGATAAGCCCACCTATCCAGTGAGTGAGCGCAACGATACCTGTGTCACCATACTTCCAAAATGGGAATTTTGGGGAAAATACAACCTAACTTGCCCGAACAGCAAGAAGAAGAAGGCTAAAGTTGTCAGAATGAGGCCTACCCCATCTCCAGAAGGAGTAACACGAGGGGCAGGAGGCACTGCAACACCAACACTTTCTGAATCACCAGCTACGGCAACGGGACAATACCACACCGAGGGGGCAACACCTGCAGTAGTGGACACCCTCCTCGCGGTGGACCCTGAAACCTCAACGCAGCAGAAGCAGCAGAGAGAAAAACTGAGGAATCTGACCCTAGAATGTGTCCAGAACCAACTAACGGCCCTGCATCCATGTTATTGGAATGTACAAAAACCATGTCCAACCCAGATATATAGGCAGCTCTGTATCTCAACAGTCTGTGATTCGCCTGGGCTGAAGGTTGTTGGATGTAACCTTGTTGGATCAGTTGAAGGAGGCTGATCTCTGTGTGTTAGACTGAGTGAAACTGTTGTGGAAAAAATACTCCCGTTTCTGGTGAATAATGAAAATAGAGACTTCTGCCGGCTGACAAGTTTTTTTTTATTTTCGTTGCAAGGAAAAGGTCAGTCAGCATCCCGAGCGGTAGCAATGTTGAAAGACCTCGATCATTGGAAAGCAAGAACATTTAAACCTGAGGAAACCGTCCCCCTAAGGTGTACTTGAGCCCCACCCCAGACGGTTGCTTGTGGACTCCACATTGCGATAGGCTTTGTGAGCTATAGGTGTGAGAGGTCTGGGCAGGAAGGAGATTGGGGACAATAGGCAGCTTTGTTTCTTGGGGAGGGGTGTGAGGGTCCAGACATCACAGCTTAGCACACGAATGGTCTGGGGTCTCAGTCAGGGGACAAAAGGTAAGGCGTCTCCAAGATTTACATTCGCAATGAAAGGTCCAGACATTACAGTTTAGCACACGAATGTAAGGCGTTTCCAAGATTTACATTCACAAAACAAAGACACTTAAGAAATCCAGAAGTTTTTGGAACAACTTTTGGCAACTTTGGGGACCCTCTGCTTCGGCTAACTAGCTGCCTCCGAGCCGACAGGCTCCTCGAGGAGAGGACGCCGGAGAGGCGACTGGAGATCGGGAAGCCGGGTGGCCCCCACGGCCCTATAACGGGGAGAGGGACGTGGCTTTCTGCAGCCCCAGCCACCGCAGCCGGCAGGGGATTACCGGGAGGTCTGAGCCGGCAGCCGTCAGGACAGGCGGGGATTGCCGGGACGTCGATCGGCCCAACAGTTGGACAGGCAGGTTGGCGTTTAGCAGCTCGGCTAGCAGTCGCCAGGACAGGCGGGTGAGTTCCGTGAAGTCGGTCGGCCCTCACGGCCCAACGGCTTAATAGGAGGGAGTAACTCGCTGCCGTCTTAGCCTACAGCTGCCGATTGTGGCTACTACACCATCAAATTCGGCCATAGGTGCTAAACCCAGCTGCTGCTAGACAGCTTAGCTTCGCATACGTGCTAATGACCATTAGCAAAGGGTGCTGGAGGAACATAAACAACGTTGCCTAGCAACAAGCTTCAGAACAATGTCGCTCAAGTCACTGCAAAAGGACATGGAGGAGATAAAGGAGTCGATTAATATGATGTCAGGAGAAATGTCAGCGCTGACTAAACAACAGTCCATTATTACTGATCTTCTTGCCGAAATCAAGGAACTTAAGAAAAAAAACTTGGAACAGGACAAGAAAATATACTGGTTGGAGAATCGAGTGGAGGATTTGGAGCAATATTCACGAATGAATGATATAATCATCACCGGTCTAAAAATCAAACCCAGAAGCTATACTCAAGCGGTCAGGGGTTTGGGGACAGAGAGTGAGACTGTGCATGATGGTACTGCAGAGGAGCAGGTTACTGCTTTTCTGCAGAGTAAGGATATTGCGGTTTGTAAGGAAAACATTGAAGCTTGTCATTTGTTGTCAAACAGAAAAAATCAGGACAAGTCAATCATACCTTCCATAATAATAAGATTTAACAACAGAAAAAACAAAGTTGATCTGCTTAAGCAAGGAAGAATACTGAGGGGAACTAATGTATTTCTGAATGAACATCTTACTAATGCAGACATCGCAAAAAAAGCAAGACAGATGAAGAAACAGGGAAAGATCCATTCCACATGGACAGTTAATTGTAAGGTTTTTATCAAACCAAAGGGTGCTCCAGAAAATGCCAGTGGGCAATGGATCAGGAACATTAATCAACTGGAGAATTTGGACAAAGACCTGTAATCTAAGAAATACCCAATCTGATGAAACAGCTACTTTAATTCATGGAATTTTCTATAATGATAATATCAATAATAACAATATACTTTAGACTTGCTACTTTAATAGTTTATTAGATATCTAAATTAAAGTAAATAGAATTACCTTTATAGTTATAGACATGAAGTTTGGGGGAAAAAAAACAAAACAAAAAAAACAATACATATCATTTGGGGCATGTATGTGTGTATGTGTATGTATGTGTTGTGTATGTGTATGTGTATGTATGTATAAATACATATATATACATGTTTATGTATGTGTGTATATGTATGTATGCATATACTGTATTTGTGTATGTGGATAGGCATATATTTACATGAACAGTATAGTCAATTATGTTAGAGTTTGAACAGGACATTGATCCTGAGCAGAACTTTCTTAACAGTATTAAGTCACAAAGTAGCTACTTCACAGATCAACAGTTTAACTCAGAAATTACGCATGATCAAGGCATATCTATTATTCATTTCAACAGTAGAAGTTTATACCCAAATTTCCAGAATATTAAAGAATATTTAGGGAAATTTAAAAATCCACTTAACATCATAGCCATCTCTGAAACTTGGATTAATTTAGAGCGGGGTGATGACTTCACCTTGTTAGGATATAATTTTCATTGTGTTAATAGGAAGGATGGGAAGCGTGGGGGAGTGGCTTTGTTTATTGACGAGTGTCTGGAATATAAAAATCTGTGTATAGTCATTGATGAGGTAATGGAATGCATCACCTAGAAGTGAATATACAAAGGGAATATACAAAGGGAAAAAATATAATAGTGAACTGTTTGTACAGGAAACCAGGCAGTAATATTGATATATATATATTGCCACAATGGATAAAATATTAAGTACTATAAAAAATAAGATAAATTACTTATGTGGAGATTTACTTAATACCAATAAGCATAAGAAAACAGATGAATTTATTGAGTTGTTGTACAGCAAAGGTATGCGTCCATTAATCACCAAACCTAGTAGGATAACGGTAGATCGTGCATCTCTTATTGACAACATTTTTACAGATAATATGGATAGCAATTTTGAAAATGGATTGTTAATAGCAGACATTTCAGACCACCTACCAGTGTTTGCTATTCATAAATGTGGCTTTAAGAAGGAGAGAAAGACTACGCAGATTATTTTTAAAAGGAAAAGACGTGAGGAGGATCTCGAATCATTTAGAAATGATTTAACAAATACAAACTGGAGTGGCATATACAATGGAAATGATGTAAATATTGCCTAAAACACATTTTTAGACATCTACAAGAAACTATACGATAAAAGTTGCCCGATAATGAAATGTAAATACAGTAATAAATATTTGGATAAACCATGGATGACGAGGGGGATTCAGAATGCATGCAAAAAGAAGAATATGTTATAAAAGCAATTTATTATACAAAGAACAAAAGAATCTGAGCAAAAATATAAGATGTATAAAAATAAACTTATTAATATTATTAGGACAAGTGGAAAGACTTACTATGGCAAATTAATTGAAGAAAACACAAATAATATTAAAGGAATATGGAATATATTAAATGGATTAACTAAGTCTGAAAATAAAGTGGGTCACCCAGACCACTTTGTTGTAAATGGCAAAGAGGTCTATGATAAATCTAAAATAGTGGAGGGATTTAATCATTTCTTTGTTGAAGTGGGGCCAAAATTGGAGAGACAAATTAACAATGCTGGGCAGTCTGTTGCTGATGCAGAGATCTGTATTGACAGTGTGAGGGATTCAGTATTTCTGGGAGCAGTGACACAAAAAGAGATCATTGACACTGTTAGGTTATGTAAAAACAAATTCTCAACAGATGAAGATGGTATTGACATGACAGAGAAGCTTTTCCAAGACTTGAATGGTACTGAGTATGTGAGCAGCGGGAAATCCTCAAGGTGTACCCTGAACCAGCTACGAGAGGGCTGGGGCACCTGGAGGTATGACTGTTCAGCTATAAAAGCAAACAATTCCATCAAAGGAGTACTGCAAGCTTGGAAGGAAAGCAGCTCAAGAGATGAAAGTTCCACCTAGTGGGGCTCTGAAAAGCAAGAACTAAAAGACTGGGTGTTTCCATGCCTGTCCCAAACCACGAACTACTGGGTGAAGTACCAGTATGTAGCTACTGTGTACACCAAAGATCGTGATATCTGGCCAGGAACATGGAACCGACCAGATCCCTTCGTGACCCCAAGGCCTTGGCAGATGATGTATGACAAAGGTAATACTACATGCACCATCCGCCTAGCTCGAAGACACCGCAGGGACCTCCCAGGTTGGAAGGGACACTGTGAAGCATACTACAGGGAAGAATATGACACTTACGCCTTACAGACTGTATGGAAGAAAGGCAAGAGGGGGAGATGGCAGCATTCATTTCCACCCAGAGTTGGCTGTGCAAGGTCCATCCTGGGCCATGGGATGAACCAAAGAAAGGAAATACTGGGAGACACTGTACCATTCGTCGCTGCGCCACTAATGATGTTGGCTGAGTCTTATGCCTTCAAAAAGAGTCTGTGCGAAGGCGCAGAAGCCAAAGGATTTGAATGGCTGGGACAAAATGAGATCTACAGTTCAAAGCGCTGTTACCCTCCCGAGGAACATTGGATGCGCTGTGGTAATGGGAGAAATGCACATGAGTGCACCTGGACCGAAAGAGCGGGGATAATGCTTAAAGATGGAGTTACCACTCTACTGGAGAAAACCACAGAAATCATCGGAGAAGGATTCAACATTGTTGGTAGCTGGATCGCGGGATTCCTGCATCAGCTATAGCCCTATTTGTTACTAATAGTCGGGCTGTTCCTGTCTGCCGCCATTCTCTACGTTTTGACGAAGGGAGGTCTCAAGGCCGCCATGCGACCTTGTGGGAGGAAACTGCCACGTCAAGACAGGAAACTCCTCCTCCAGGAAGGGGAGGAGCAAACAGCCCTATAAAATGGGGCGTTAGGAAACGCCCTGGCCACATGACAGTTTGACTCCAAGGGGGACTGAGGAACTACATCAATAGAATTAGAAAATAAGGAAGTAACTAAAAAATTTAGAAGAAAATTAGCTGCGACCATGGCTAACAACACCACCACCACTGCTACCACTGCCCTGTTCCGAGTAAGTCTTGGAGAATTTGTTTTCCTTGAAGGGTGATGGATTCTCTATTGTTGTACCGGAAGATGGGCTCCAGACCAGCCACTGAGGTTTGTTGCCTTAGCTCAAGGGACCGTTAAGGTCCTGGTGATTAACCTGTGGCACCTCCACAGATGCACTCGGCATGACTCAGGGAGTTAGTATAAGTTTCTGGATGGTTTTGGATACAATTACCTTGTTCTATGCTCCATTAAGGTATGCTACCATCCTGTGCGAAGGCCTAATAACAGCAGGCCTGCTGGGATACACGGCGGTCCTGACCTTGTCCCTACAAGAAAGGGGAAGAAGGCGTTGGCTGCTTGCACTGTGCGCTATGATTACTTGGGCCCTAGGATGGGGATTTGTCTCGATAATGATCTGGGCTGAATTAGCAGATCAACTGATTGGAGTAGTGTGGTTCATGACCTATGATGCCTGTTTCCCGAGACGAGAACCGACGGCCAGGCCAGGACAAACACCACCTGTTGTCCTGCACTCCCCCTGGCTTGCTTCAATAGCCCAGAGGCGAGCTAGAAGACAAGAGGAAACAGCCTAGATTGCTGTTCCTCTAAAGTTACGCAGCTTATGCTCAGTAAGAAAAATTAAATCTATGGACTCTATGTTATCACAGGGAGAAGCCAACTGTATCAACTGCAACATCACCCTGAACCAAGCTGAATGTCTGTGGGACCACGCCACAGCCCCATGGTGCACCAGATGCTATGATCAACATCACATCATCCTGTCCGCCAGAGGGGTCATCGTCAAAGAATCCGCAACTGGGCTGACTCCGAGGTAGTCCTGAATCTGGAGAAGGATGCTGTGGTGATATGGAATTCGATGAGGGCTCGAAACGACACCTATGTGACATCAGGAGCTTGCCTAGAAGGGATTTACTATGGATTATACACCAAAATGCGGGCCTTTTTACAATGGCGACCGTACCTCCACGGCTCACATGTCTGACGGGAGGATTGTGAAGGTGAGGAAGCAACTTCCCCTTCGTACACTAACATCACAAGACGTCGCTACACAGACCAACATCCCGATTTGGTACTACAACAAGGGCACTGAAGTACTAGAAGAGCAGCACACGGTGGAGATACTCAGCGACCCTAGCACCGTAGGGGCAACGACACCAACTGCACCAGTGGCTCCAGAAGAGGATCCAAAGGAGCGACTGGAGCAAGTGGTCAACGCCCTGTGTCAGCTGACGGGCAAGAAAAGGGAAGGCCTAACATCACCAGTGGAGGAGCCAGATACAACTGCAGCTGCACCGGTACAGAAGGAACCATCACCCAAAAGACCGTTGGAGTTGGATTACTCGCCAGTTTCGCCGTTAACTGAAGAAGGAGTACTGGTTCTAGACATCCCAGATGATGACACCATGCTACTGGATCATTCCTGCACCAACAACGATGGTGTTCGGCCACAGAAGCGCAGGAAATGACTTCAAGGAGGGGGTGTCAAGTAAGATTGAATCATTCCCTGTTTGAACACATTGAACACCATAGTAAGGGCACTGTACACCCTGAGTAAAAGATGACATAGAGCTTATGTTATAAGAAATCAGAAAGCTAAGATGCAGCAAGCTGTTTTGAATATAAACAGAAAACACAGATATCAGAATACATATAACTAAATGTATTAGAAGATTTAATCACGAGTTGAAATGATCTAATCATCATGTGAATGTATTGAGTAATAGGAAAGTACCGGGCTTGTCTCAACATGTCCAAGGAAAAGGGGAACTGAGACTCAGCCTAGCTGAGTGAGAGATGATGTCAGAATGTTGTCCAGAAATGAATAATAATGAATAATGCATGTATAAGAAGTGATCTGTGTAAAAGTTATTGGTTGAAACAATGACCTGATATGCAAAATACAGGCGTGAGACGGACAGCAGTATAAAATAGTGAAAACGGACTGAATCTTCGTTCTTCTACCCCGGACACCCCAGGAGCAGGATCGAGACTGATGCTGACACGGGGACAATCAGGTGAATGATGTCACCGGTACGTAAGGCGTAGCGGCTTTTAGATCTTTGCAGAAGTGTACTCAAGTACGTTGGAACTAGGCCGAGTAGGGCTTTATAGATGAGAGTCAACCAGTGTAGGTACCGGCGGACACTCAGCGATGGCCAACCAGACTTGGCATAGAGATCACAGTGATGAGTGAGTCTGCTACAGCCAGTGACAAATCTCAGTGCACAGTGATAGACAGTGTTCAAGGACTGTAGATATTTAGTTGAAGCTGTCATGTACAGAACATCACCATAATCAAGCAAAGGTAAAAATGTTGCAGAAACGAGGTATTTGCGAGCTCGGAGAGAGAAGCAGGATTTGTTTCTGTAAAAGAAACCAATTTTAATCCTGAGCTTGGTGACCAAACTAACAATATGCGCTTTGAATGAAAGCTCATGATCAATAAGAACACCCAAGTACCTGTAATTTGAGACAAGTTCAATGGGAACACCTCGTGAGGTTAAGATGGAGGGGATGTTCCCTGGTGATTCACCAGATCTAGAAAACACCATCAATTTGGTTTTTTGTGCATTTAAAACTAATTTAAGATTTTGCAATCGGGATTGAACAACATTAAAAGCAGATTGTAAAAACTCAAAAGCCTGCATAATTGAGGTTGAGCAACAATAAATGACAGTGTCGTCTGCATAAAAATGATAAGAGGCATTTGACAGGCTATCACATAATTTGTTTATATAAATAGAAAATAAAATTGGCCCCAAGACTGAACCTTGGGGCACACCTTTGGAGACCTCTGAAAATGACGAGGTGGAACCAGCCAACTGTACACACTGGGTTCTATCAGACAAGTAATTGGCAAACCACAAGGCTGTATTTTTAGACAGGCCAATCTGATAGAGCATGTTTATCATTAAACCGTGATCTACTGTGTCAAATGCCTTTGACAAGTCAATAAAAAGTGCAACACAGTGTTTCTTGCAGTCCAAGGCATAGTTAAAATCATTCAGAACCTTAAGAGTGGCTGTGACTGTGCTGTGTTGCTTTCTGAAACCAGATTGGAAAGTTGATAAAATATTATTTACTTCAAGAAAGTCCTTGAGCTGATCACTGACCAGTCGTTTGAATACTTTGGAGAGCACACAAAGTTTGGATATCCCCCCCTTTTAACAGAGGAAGAACAAAAGCTGATTTCCAGATTTTTGGAATTTTACTAGTGGCAAAGCTCAAACTAAAAATGTGCGAAAGAGGCTCAGCAATGAAATCTGCAGACAATTTGAGAAAGAACGGGTCCAGTTTGTCAGGACCCGCTGCTTTTTTAGCATCCAGTTTGGACAAAACTCTCTGCACATCAGAGGCAGACACAGGAGTAAAATAAAAACAATATGCACTACTATTTGCAACCTGGGCATCCATAATTGAGACAGGTTTAACAAGTTCAGGGTTTACAGTGTCAAATAAATAACCTGCTGAAATAAAGTGGTCACTAAACCGGTTCAACATGTCAGATTTTTCAGTCAGAGTACATGAACCTTTCATCAAAAAGTTTGGGAGTTCAGTTGTTGACCCAAGACCAGAACTCTTCACAACCTTCCAAAATTTCTTGGGGTCGTTTAGGTTTTTGGTTGTTTCAGAGAGGTAAAACTCTGACTTGGCCTTCTTAATAAAGGATGTACATTTATTGCAAAGCTGCCTGAAGGAGAGCCAGTCGGCCTCATTTTTTGTTTTTCTTGCCTTGGCCCAGGCAGCATCTCTTGACTTAAGCAAATTACCAATTTCTGGACAGAACCAGGGGTTATTTCGTCCCTTAACACGAAATTTGCGTAAGGGTGCATGTTTGTCAATTAATCTCAGAAATTCATCATAAAAGTATTTCCAAGCAAGTTCAACGTCATCAAGAAGCGAAACTCTGCTCCAATTAAAAACTAACAAGTCATGGTAAAATGCTTGCTTGTAGAAGTGTTTAAAATCTCTTTTCAGCAGAAGCTGTGGCTTAGTTTTTGGGAGCTTGGCATTTCTCACAGTACCAATAGCACAGTGGTCACTAAAATCATTTGCAAAAATACCTACTCCAGTGTACTTGTGGGGAACATTAGTTATGATTAAATCAATTAATGATGATCTGGTAGGCTGTTTTGCATTAGGGCGGGTTGGACTATGAATTAGCTGGGTAAGATTAAATGAGTCACAAACAGATTTCAAGCTAATTGATGCGGATGTCAGCCAATCAAGGTTTAAGTCGCCAACCAAAACAAGTTCACTCATGTTAAACCTGGCAATAATATCTGACAGTGACGAAAGGGCTTCATTGCATGCTGAGGGTGGTCTATAGCAACCCATAACAGTTATAGACTGATCCTGTGCAAAATCAAGTTTTAGGGCAAGAAGCTCAAATTGCTTGCTCAAGGACACAGAGGATAGGATAGACACATGGTACCTATTTTTAACATAGATGGCTATACCCCCGCCTTTCCTAGGACGATCACAGCGGAAGACACGATAGCCTTTTATTAAAATGTCATTGTCTGAGATTGATTTAGTCAGCCAGGTTTCAGACAGGACAAGAATGTCAGCGTCAGTTGACAGAATCCAGATTTTTACAAAGTCTAATTTTGGGAGCAAACTTCGAATGTTTAGATGGAGAATACCAAGGCCACGTCTGGCACTAAAGTCATCAGGGGTAGCAATACAATTTAGAGTGGGGCCTGGGTTAGGCTGAACATTGCAAGACAGAGGTAGCAAAAGCAGAATGAAACATTTTCTCTTAAGATCTCGAAATGATGTAGAGTCACCCTTTTTTGACAAGGCAAGGTCAATAAATGATGCTTCTGTGAGAAAATAATAATTTTTCAAGACAAGATTGCACATTGAACGAAGCTATTTAAGATCATTTAAGACTGGCCCATGAACGGACACTGGCAAATATTCAGTCAACTCAGCAGAAGCAGAGGACCAAGTAATAGTCATTGCCTTAGGCAGGCACAGAGGTGGGCGGGGCCCCTTGGCGGGTACATCACGAAAGATTACAGTTTCATGGGACCAGAGAACGAGAAATAAGAACAGTGCAAGTAATAATTTCATTGTTAATGTCTCTAGACAAGATAGTCATGCAATTAAAGATGTTAGTAGTGTTAGGAGTGGACGGCAGAGAGTGAGATGAGTCACCTGCGGAGTCACCTGCCGGGACACGCTGAGTAGAGTGGTCTGCAATAGGACCGATGTATTCTCCCACGACGCGGGCTATCAGCGGTTGACAGTAAACAGCTAGCTTCCCAGCCAGCCACCAGATGCCAACTCTCCGGGCAACCGCTAGAGGCTACCTCACCAGCTAATAGCCAGCAATCCTGGGTGTAGGAAGACGGATCCCGGCGTAGCCACAGGACCCGGCAGCTAACAGGCCAATCAACGGCTTTAGCTTCGGCATCCACCGGAGAGAGGACACACAGCTGAAGGATCCAAGAGGAGGAAGACAGGAGCGAGCAGCAACAGACCGACACCCCGGAGCCGGCACCCGCGTCCAACACCACGTCAACACCAGAAGCACCGGCAACAGCACCGCGCCACAGCCGCGACCCACCCGCGCAGGAGACCGAGATGCAGCCCCCCAAGCAGTTGAGGCACCTCGTCACCCAAGCAGACGCACCGGTAGGGATTTCCAGCACGACAGCAGCGTAAACTCAGCAGGGCTCCACAAGGGGATCAAGAAGGTTGGAAACCGGTAGGCAGGCAGTACTTTGTTGATGATTAATTTCCTCACAGATGAGCTCGATTTAGTGTTCAAATGGAGATGAGTCCAGTTAAGAACGATTAAAATAAAGATAAGAGATATCACACTCTGTGAAAATTAGTATTGTAAACAGATTTACATACCCTCCCCCTTCAGTGGAAGTGCCCTCCACAGCTAAGAGTGTGAGAGAGTGTGTTAATTTTGGAGTGACACTCGTTAGTGAAGGGGTAGTGTGTAGGGGGCAAGTTTGGGATTCAGGCCCCATCCACACGAAGCCAAGCCGAGGTCTAAACCCATAAGTTTTTTGCTGAATCTGCATATCATCCATACAAAGAGGGCGTTTTGGGGGTCTGTAAACGATCATTTTTGAAACCAGGTTCCAGAGTGGAAAGATTTTGAAATGCCGTATACGCAGCTCCGTGATTACTGGCTCGTCTTAACTTTTTTTTTTTTTTTTTTAATGTATTTTTTGGGCATTTTTTGCCTTTAATGATAGGAGAGAGACAGTGGATAGGCTTGTGAAAGGGGGTGAGAGAGTAGGGGAAGACACTCTGCAAACTGATCACAGGCGGGATTCGAACCTGGACCGGCAGAAGCAAGTACATGGGGTGCCTAGTTGCTAACCACTCTGCCAAACTAGCACCCCTCTAACTTTTCAGAAACGCTAGACTTAATAGTTTCGTATAGTCATTGACACACATGCGCCACATGCGACAACAACAATGGTGGCGTACGTGAAGCATATATGTGCGGATGAAGCTACTGTGGTGTAATTGAGTTAGTTTGATGAAAACTACAAAGTCGCCTAGTGATGATGTCATAGGGAGTGACCGTCCAGGAGATGGGCATGATAGGATAGCGAGCGGACAGACAAGCAGGTATGCTGTTGATATGGTGCAATAAACACACGTCAAAGCTGCAGTTGGTAGTGGTGGTGAGTTGAAGCCTCATGAGGCATTGAACCAGTTGAGCCGAATGGTTCGAGAAAGGGTTCATCTCATGAAGCTTCATGTGCACCAGGTGTATAATCGCAGGCAGCTTCATCTTAAAGGGCCCATATTATGCAAAAACCACTTTATTAAGTCTTTTGTTGAAATTTTGAGGTCTGTGGCTTTCCCCCCAGCCCAAAAAATGTGATATTTAGTGACAAATCCTGTGCTGCGTGGTGCTGGTGAATGTAAAATCCCGCCCCCTAATGAGGCATTCTTTCATTGAGGTTGTACCGACGTCACAATGGAATTTTTTTGATTGGTCCACCGGAGCAGACACCCCCACCCCGTCCCCGCCCACTCCTCTCTCCGCTGCTGGTGAGATCGCTATGTGTAGCGAAGCCATGATGGATTTACCGGCAGTGAGAGCTCAGACGTCAGCATGAGTTGCTGCTGCAGTGTTGTGGGCTGTAACAAGCCACAAACTTCCTTACACAAGCTGCCTGACTCTGAAGATTTAAAAACTAAGTGGCTGGAGTTCATATATGATGGAAAAGTGCCAGAAAAACAAAGAAAAAATGTGCATGTTTGTGCCAGTCACTTAACAGCTGACAGTTTCGCAAACTTTGGACAGTACACAAAGGGGCTCGCAAATAGACTGGTCCTTAACCCAGGATCAGTGCCAACCATCCGCCAGCAAACCTCGGACCCTGGAAATGTGAGTATTCCAAATGCTGTGTGCTGTTATTTTGCTAATTGCTACGAGCTGCTAACAGCAGAGGGAAGAGGAGCAGATGTAAGAGCTATTCCTCTGTTAGCTTCAGGAGGCTAAGCTTAGCTGCGGTTAGCCTGTTGTTTTAGCCTGTAATGTTACAGTAAACGAGCTTTGCTGTTTTCTAACCATATCGTGTCTTTTCTAGGCCATAATATTAGTCTGTTGTCTATTACTTTGCTGCTGTGAGATGTACCACTGTGTGAGTAGAGGCCTGCTACTCTCTCTGAGGCATTGTAATTAATAAATCATCTCATAAAGTATCAAAACTCATTCCTTGTCTAAACTGAGGACATGGGAAACGACCAGTGAAGGCTGTGTCTCTCTGTGTTTTGCAGCACAGCATGTAAATATTGATAACAGGGGAAAGTATATTTCTACGCTAACGTCGGCTCAAAACAGTGTATCTGTAGATGTGATAACTGGCTTTATTGGCCACAGCATCGTCATCACCAACAGGTTTAATCAGATTTAGATGTTTGAATATTCTCACAGTAGTCAAGAGGAATTAGACAGCGGGAGGATTATATTTACTCCTCATACACTCCTCATCTCCTCTCCCCTTGTCTCTGTGTTAGCTTCAGAAGGCTAAGCTTAGCTGCGGTTAGCCTATTGTTTTTAGCCTGTAATGTTTCTGTGTTTTGTTCCTCATACACCGTCTCCTCTCCCCTTGTCTCTGCTAGCTTCAGGAGGTTAAGCTTAGCTGCGGTTAGCCTGTTGTTTTAGCCTGTAATGTTTCTCTGTGTTTTGCAGCAGATCATGTAAATATTGATAACAACAGGGAAAGTATATTACTACGCTAACGTCGGCTCAGATCAGTGTATCTGCACATGTGATCACTGGGGTTTCTGGCCTCTGCCGTTATCTCCAAACTAATTTAATCAGATATCTGTGAGTTTAAGCACTCAGGAATGCCCACAGAATGCTGTCATATGAGCTGTGTGACTGGAAGGATAAGTTAGAATTACTAACAGGTCAAGGATTTACGAAAAACGGAGGGAGGCAAATAAGATAGTGATTTAGTTATCCTCCCATTTTATTTACTAACAATACATGGGCATAGATATTTTATAATGCATCACATAATGTGACATTTGTAAGTAAAAACCCATTAACCCCTGAAAAGCCTGTTGAATCTTATTTGAGACATACTTTTGTTACATGTGTCTGATCAAAATGATCAAAAAATATCACAAAAAAACCTAAATGAATACAGTCAGATAAATGATAAAAATAAAGGTCCTCAGATGAATTATCAGTTGCCAGAAACACCCAATGTATCTAATGAGTAACAAAAATATATGTAACATCTAATGTAATTTATTTAGATTTCAGTACAACGTGAAATAAACATTTTATCTACAAAAGAGGTAAAAATGCATGGCTATAATTTGTGTTTTCATGCACTAACAGGTTAAATATTTTCCTTTCTTGTGTCTATGCTGGTCGACCTCAGGCAGCATCTTCTGATGGTGAACCGCTGGTTACAGTCAGCTTCTCAAGATCCAAGGAGGAAGGATGTACAGCAAAGCCGGTGAGAGCAGAGCCAGCTTTCAGTAAGTTAAACAATTCTTTATTAAAATCAACACATTTAAAAACATTGGCAAATAGGCATAGCATGGAAAGGAAAAGATAAAGGAAATTGGAATAAAAATGTTATCAAAATGGAATTGAGAATATATAATCCTTAAGGACATTGTGTCATTTAAAGACTATGAAAAAAAATTACAACACTGCAGTGAGGTGTTTTGGTTTTGGTGCCATTTCTTGTAAACATATATTTTTGTGTCTTGTATTTCAGATCATGCAGATGCACTGTTGGACCTTGTCTTTGAGAAGGTTTTCCAGGACCCTGCTCCACACCTGAAGGAGCTGCAGAAAATACCAGACCATATGCTCCTTTTCCAAATACCAGGAAGCGCTGAACCCCTCATACTGGTCTTCTGCATCAGGAAACTCTGCAGTACAACACAGGCAGCATCAGCTCACAAAGGCTCTGTAGGCCAGGCATCTGTAAGGGCTGGACATGATAAGAATATGTCAGCAATGAAAATTACTGTCATAGGTGTTTTTATCTATATGTTCATATTTTTATCAATATGGTTCTATGGCTTGTGTTTAAAAATCCTTTTCTTTCTTCATGCCTTTTTTACCTCCTTTATGTAAAAATGTCTAGCGTACCAGCCGGTACATTTGTTCTTTTTATATGGCAAAATATCTTTCACAATAAAAAGTCTACATGAACTGTTTTGTGTGTCTTCAGTTTTCCATATGTTACATGTAATGTTAATAATTAAATAACAAGAAAGACAAAAAAATGAGATGGAGGAAACAGTTCTTTTAATCTTTACTATTTTTGTTCAACAGTCATGGAAGTGTTTGTATCAAAATACTTATGCATTACTCAACTTAGATGTAAAGGCTCATAGTCTGCTCTATAAATATAGAATGCATGTTGTAGTGAAAAACACACTCAGAGTCCAGGATGGTTGGACTGGGAGTTCCTGCAGTTTTCCTCTGACCTACTTAAAGGAAAAGTTCGGTTCCTGCAGCTTTTACATTGTTTATAGAATGAAGTAGAACAATATACTCACCCAGAAGGCTTTCCTGATGCAAACGGTGCTTCGGGAGATATTTAGATCCAAAATCGAGCAGCGGACACCGATATAATGGTAGCCTGTAGGGCATAGATCGCCGCTCCTAAAAACTGCATTAATCGTTCAAAAACTCATGTTTTTCACCGATATTCCATCATGATTTGCTCCGAAAGGACCGCCATTGCAGCCTGTGTCTCTCCACACAGCGCTGTGTGGCTGAACTAACCTCTGAACTGACGAGCTGTTTACATGCTCTTCGCGCATGCGCAGTGCGGCTCATTGTTTCAGGGGAAGATCGGCAGCTACAAATCAACTTTCTTCTTCCAGTTTTGTGCAAAATGGACGAATGTCTATGGGATGAAGATGTTGTGGAGGAGGACTTTGAATATGATGGACGTCCTTACAGTTTGGAGCCACAGTATACAGATATACAGATAAGGAAGCGATCGCAACGCTCCAGAGAGTACTGCGCATGCGCAAAGAGCATGTAAACAGCTCGTCAGTTCAGAGGTTAGTTCAGCCACACAGCGCTGTGTGGAGAGACACAGGCTGCAATGGCGGTCCTTTCGGAGCAAATCATGATGGAATATCGGTGAAAAACATGAGTTTTTGAACGATTAATGCAGTTTTTAGGAGCGGCGATCTATGCCCTACGGGCTACCATTATATCGGTGTCCGCTGCTCGATTTTGGATCTAAATATCTCCCGAAGCACCGTTTGCATCAGGAAAGCCTTCTGGGTGAGTATATTGTTGTTCTTCATTCTATAAACAATGTAAAAGCTGCAGGAACCGAACTTTTCCTTTAATTAAAACAGGCAAGTCAGTGACACAGTACAGGAAAGGTTATGTACTAAATTGTTATTTGGCACTAATTTTTCACAATACCTTTGGTATCTCCATGCAACAGACATTTTCAGGCTGTAGGAATTTTCACACAATTGCCACAGGAGCACCTATGTAGGAGAAGAGTGAAAACAGGATGTTCAGGAGAATTTTTATCTAAAGGAAATGTTCTGTTATTGTATAAGAATATACACAGAGCTGTCATAACATACAATAATGCAAGTGAAGAGGTTTTTAAGACAGCTACTGTGTGGCATATAGAAAAGAAAACCTTTTAAAATAAGGTTCACAGAAAACTGTTCGCTGCTCACAGTTACAGGTAATAAACGTTCTCAGTTACTGTTACTGTCACTAAAGGCTATGGCTCTATTAAATGCTGTATTCTGATGGGTCAGTCACATTACTAATGTTATTTCTGTAAAACAGACTCTTGCTCTGATCAGCCCTGAAGAGCCCAGACATTATTTACACATCACAACAACAGAGAAGACCCCCTCTCTCTGTCTTATTTCACTATCAGTAGCAACGGCCCCTTCAGTGTTACTTAGAAGTGAGTATTTCACGTCGGGGTTTTAGTTAATTCACGTCTCTGCAGTAACCCGCTCACTCTACATTAGCTCTTACTAAACTCTATCTAACGCCAGTCTAAGCACTGCACGTCTGCTAACAGACATGCTAACATCGACAACAACAGGGGGAGGAGGAGAGGAACGGCAGAACAACTTTGATTCGTCAACATTATAGCATTGAAGAAACAAACTTTATATACAGACCACTGAGAAACACCCCGGTTTATCCTTGGTCCTCGACTCTCACCTGGTTCCTCTTATTTTCGGGTTCTGACTCGGCTGCTCAGTGCTGCGGTCCTCATGTAGCAACACAGACGCTAACCGGAGCTCTGTTGACATAGTCATGCGCATGCGCCGACTGCGCCGACACGGAAGTGCGGGGCGGTTTCAGCGGGGCCTCATTAACATAAAGTTACGCCCACAAAAATGGAGTGTTCTGGAGAGAGGCTCAAAGAGGGCATAGGGATGATACGGCTGTGCATGTTTTATTGAGTTTTTTGACCAAAGCATGCTACTAAGGCTTCATGAAGACATCAAAGATCAATATTACACTGCAGAAAAAGAGCATAATATGGGATCTTTAACCATACAATGTGTGATGTATTGTCTGTCGTGGCTCTTGGGAATGACTATGAATTCAAATATATATACATACATATATGTATATATATATATATATATATATATATATATACATATATATATACATACACATTATCAAGTAATTTATTCTCGACATAATTGAACACATATGTGTTTAATAAAATATTTTTGAATTTTTTTGAATTTTTCTCTCTGATGGCCTGAGAACAAATTTGAAGACTTGCTTTAATGAACTTTATACTTCATGAAAATTTTGAACTTCTTATAGCTTGTTGGGAACCTTTACTTTTGAATGAAACTGAAATGTTTTGGAAATGTTTTTAAATTATTTTATGATAAACTTTTATTTTTCTGTAGTGTGGTTTAAATGAGCAATAGGCCTAACCCTAAAAATTTTGTTTTTCTTGACAACAGATTTAGTAATATGTCTGGTGCCCAATTAATATCAATTTCACAATTCTGGCCCTTACTCGATGTTATTCACTCACCTTATTCGGGTTAATCCAATTAAAATGTTCCACACAGGGGAAATCCTCCTCCTCCTATCTGGCTACATCCTCTCACCTATCCTCTCCTCACTCTCCTAAATCTCCAATCTATCTCTCCAACTCTTTCCAAACACGCCAAACTATCTCCAAACTATATAAACGCTATCTAAACTCCTGTATCCAAACTATCCAAACTCTCAACTGACCACAACTCTCATACAAACACCTACATTTTGAATCGAGCCTGAGGGGTTTATATCGCTGTCAAACCTCTCGGCACAATCTGAACCACTTCCTGAAGCAGTCACGAGGTACAGCCGGGCAGCAAGGCTTCGGACGTCATCGTTTTTGGCCCCTCCCCTAAATGAAGCAAGCCTTGATACGCGCTTTGAAGAAACGCCCCTTCCATTACTTGGTACACGCTTCGAAGCCTTGGTGCAACTCATAACATCACTAGCAGTTGGACTCGCGCAGTGTTTTAATAACACGACATGGTGTCAGAAGTTCTGTAGAGAACGTGTAGGGCCAGCCTGGACATCCGAAAGTTCGTTTGTGCACCGCGGAGGAAGAGAAAGGAGTAAAAGGCAGGATGAGCGAAGACGGAGATGCTAATGGAGGGCTAGCTATCGCTCCGGGTGCCGCTGTGGCAGCGGGTCCATGTGCAACGTTCAACATCCAGCCGCCGGAACCCTTTGACTTTTCTAAGCCGCAGGAATGGCATAAATGGATCCGGAGATTCGACAGATTTCGCCTGGCAAGTAACCTGAATGCTAGCTCTGAGGAGAATCAAGTTAACACGCTGATATATTGCATGAGGGACGAGGCGGATGAGGTTTTACGTGGGCTGTCTCTGACAGATGCACAACGCAGCTCATATGAAGCAGTACGTGACGGATTTCAAGGCTTCTTTGTGGTAAAGAAGAATGTTATTTATGAACGCGCCAAGTTTAACCTGAGAAAGCAGCAGGAGAGTGAGACTGTAGACTCTTTTGTTACTGCACTATATGCGCTGGCTGAACATTGCAACTATGGTGTGCTACACGATGAGCTACTTCGGGACAGACTCGTCGTAGGTCTGCTGGATAAAAGGCTGTCTGAACGTATGCAGCTGGACGCAGATCTGACTCTCGAGAAGGCTATCAGGATGGCACGGCAGAGTGAGGAAGTGAAAAAGCAGCAAGCTTCTCTGCGAGGGGACACCAGAACTCAGGCAAGTGAGGCACTGTCTGTTGATAGAGTGTTTCAGAAAAGTGGAAAGCCTGCTAGAAGCAAACCTCAGCATGCTCACAAACTGCATATTGCTCAGAATAGCAAAGAAAAGGGGTCACAGTCAAAATGTCATAAATGTGGAAGCTCTCCATCACATTCAAGACGTGAGTGTCCAGCTAATGAAGTGAACTGTCATGCTTGTGGAAGAAAGGGGCATTATAAGCGTGTGTGTAAGGCCTCAAAATCTGTGCTTGAAGTGGAGGAAGATGAGGATGCCGTCTTTCTCGGCAGCATTACAACTGATGGTGATCCTTGGATGGTTAACATCAACATTCACGACAGCAGCGTGACGTTCAAAATCGACACTGTGCTGATGTCACAGTTTTACCACATGCAGTGTTCCAGAAAATACACAGAGAAAATCCTCCTGCGCTCCGCAAAGCACCCAAACCACTCCTGGGACCAGGGAGAAGGCCGCTCGATGTTGTTGGTGTTGCCAAGCTGTTGTTGAAGAAAGGTGAGAAAGAGGAGATAGAGGATGTGTATGTTGTTCGCTATGTCCACACTGCACTGCTGGGGAGGTCTGTGAGCTGTAAGCTAGGGCTTGTTGCACGCCTAGACAGTGTCACCATGGAGACATTAAAGGAGAACTATCCAAAATTATTCAAAGGACTAGGTGAGGTGCGTCAGCCATACGCCATCAAGCTCAAACCAGGTGCTAAACCATTCTCGCTCAAAACACCAAGGAGGATTCCTTTACCTCTAATGGACAAAGTTAAGCAAGAGCTTTCTCGCATGGAAGGCCTTGGGGTAATATGCAGAATCGAGGAGCCTACCGACTGGTGTGCAGACATCGTGGTAGTGCCCAGAAAGAACAAGATGGATCCTGTGCGAATATGTGTCGACCTCACTAACCTCAATGAGTCCGTGTGCAGAGAGAAGTTTATCCCACCTTCAGTGGAGGAAACACTGGGGAGGTTGACTGGGGCTAAAATATTTAGCAAGCTGGATGCTAATATGGGTTTTTGGCAAATACCATTGCTTTATTCAAACACAGACAGCGTTGGGAGTGAACAGTGTGATGGAACTACTGAACTAAAAGTGAACTAATGTGAACTAAAATATAGGTTATGAAATAAACAAATACAACAAAACAAACCCAAAAAGCAACCTTAAAAACATAAAAATAGTATGCTCATAGTAAAAGCTGGAGCTTGCATCATGTAGCACAAGTCATTATATGGACATAATTATTATTAATAACATTAGGAGTAAATTGTCCAAGACCTCTAAACCACACACACTCACATAGATGGTTAGTTTTGTTTGATTTGTCCATTTCTAATGATAACTTCAGTTAAGATGTTCACTTTTAAGTGGTTTAATATTTGTGTTAAATATGAAAGCCTGTTCCATGTATTCCCGGCCTTAAATTTTTAAGATATAATGTTATCTGAAACAGTTATTTTTTTGTATAATGTTATGGGGTAAGAGTTATATTTGTTATATTTTATTTTCTATAAAATATGAATAACATAAAAAATGTAAGATATCAAAATAAAAACACAATATAATGAAATGTTTAAAAAAATGTTTTTGAGTCTTACTTAAAAAATGTTATTCACGTTAATTATTAATGAATTATTCTCACAAAAAAACTGCCAATGTTCTAGGTAGACCAAAAAAGTTTGTATTTTATTAAGATTATCTTGTTTGAATAGAGTAAATAGTGCAATACATGAGTGATACATGAAGTATGACAAATACATTAGATAAATCAGAATGACCACCATACTGTCATCAATGAAACTTGTTTATTAAACCATCCTCCACAGCTGCAGGACACATTCAGCCATGTTCACTCTTTTCCCTGGAGTGATGCCCCTCTACCTCCAATCTCTGTAGAGAGAAAAATCTTAAATTAAAAATTAAAAATCTTATTTAATCAAATGGAACATGACAAACGTGTTGTTACTGATCTTTATTGTACTTTATCAATTTATTCAAGTAAAGTTTCTCGTTTTATTAAGTCTCTCTTTTATTCATATTTTTACAGTCTAAAACTTACATTATCTGAATGTATTATTTACAACACAATAAATACATACACAGATATTCTGAATAAAGATCCATCTACCTAACACAACTCCGTGATCCCCTGACACATATTCTACACATTAGCTACAGTTATTCAGGCCCGTTTTTTAAAACTTTCTTTAAACTGAATATACTTGGAATGTAGGACCATCGTGTTTGTAAAATGTATCTTACTTAATTCTTTATTTCATTGTATATTATCCCATACACAGCAGTCTAATGTAAGTACAGTCAAGATACGTGGATTTAATTGAAATATAAAGTCTAAATACGTTTACAAACCACAACTATCAAGCGAGTGATAGTTAACTCTGAGAGAATACATGTGTTAAGTCACTCTATGTCAAAAAGAAACTCACCGTTTAGTCGTTTTCTCAACTTTCAGAACAATTTTGGACCAAAGAGCCTGAAAGAAGTTAGCGGGCGTCCTCGCTCCCGAGACACAGCATGACCGCGCTTTGACAGTGCGTGTGTACAGCTGTGACGTCACCAGAGAGATAGCGACTTGGACTGTCTTGGGGGTTTTCGGGCCTTTTCAACACTTTTTGACCGATCAAAAGTCCAAGACTCAAAAATATGAAATACAAAGATCAGTAATTGACCGTGTTTACGGCTGGAGATGTCCTGTCAACAGTTTTACAGCCGTCTCTTTTACTATTGCCGCCTATGGGAAAAATGCTTTTTGGGCCCAATGGGATTTTTCGTTGCAATACCACGAGTGGCCACTGGGAAAAGTCGGCGTGCGTCTGGTATCCAGTTCTCATAATACATCCATGGGTTTGATGCGTATCGAGTGCATTCATATGGACGCACACATTTTCTGAGACGCCTTCGTCTTCATGACGACCGTTTTGGAGACTGTTCAGCGTTTTCTCTTCGTGTGGATGGGGCCTCAGTCGTAGATTTCCAAAACATGGGGATAACAGTTTCAGCTAAGAAGACTGACGTGACCGTTGACGTAAAGTCGACAGTGACGTCGCACGCTGTTTACGGCAGATATCTGTTGCTACTGTCGCAGCGGGAGCTTTTCTGCCTTTAAAAGCATTATTTTATCAATGTACCGGGACACGGGCAGCTGTGGAGAGTAAAGCAGAATAACATGGCCCTGCACTGTGAAGGTAAACGCATGAGAAGTTTTATGTGATGTTCACGTTTTTCGGTGATTAAAGAAACAACTTAGCCAGCATGCTAACTGTGCTAAGAATGACAGGAGGGCACAGGGTTTGTTTTTGTTAAAGCACCTCTGTGTGTTTACATCGTGATGTCCGTCTACTCCACAACAAAGCAGCTTTTCATTCAGACGTGTGAAAAGTGACAGGTTGTTCTGATTTCTCAGTTAATCATAGGCATTCATTTATCCATAAGTGGCCTGCTGAAGTTCCTACTGCCTGTAGCAGCTTCATGAAGTCAACAGTGACTAAATGATCTGTCGTTCATTGATTTGCATATTTGAGAGAAAGATACATTGATGCAGAAACAGTCACATAATAGTTTAGTCTCGCAGAGGCTGTGGCGCAGCTGCAGTATCAGTTTTCTGCCTGAGGAAGAAAACAAGTCTAGGATAGTGAGACCTTTGAAACGGCTTTATTTGGTTTACAATGAAAAGACATTTCTACTGTGGATCAGTGGATCTCAAAAGCAATTTTAATCAATGAAAATAACTTGTTTACTGGACTACTTGTATTTTTTATCCATGAAATTTGACATAAATATGCATTTAAAATGAAACACTCCATCTGATATAATAGTAAACTGCAGTATTTCATCAATCCTGAAACATTAAAAGCCATGATTTATGTGATCTGTGGCTGCATCATGTCCCTGCAGCATATTGACATTTAATATCTTGTAGTAGCTCATGGTGTCTATGAATCATTGTATAAAATTAAAAATAAATATATTATTCTTAAGGTATATTTACACATTTTGTACTATGTGCAAAGAGTATGTTTACACCAGCATAAAACAATAGTTATGTGTTGAGAGCTATGATTCAGTTAAAGAATTTAATTTATAAAAACCTTCAGTTTATTTAATTCTTAAATCCTCTTGAGACACGTGTTGGGTGCTAAGTCTAAGCTCTGTTATTGTGTCCGACACATTTGAAAAAAATTATTCTAAAGAGTGCATTTCATTTAGAGAGACCAGGCTTGAAACGTATTTTTTGAATAATTTTCTGATGTGTTTTAAGTCCCTGCTTTTTTATTTCAATTTCTCTTAGATAATTGTCTCAGTGCCCCACAGTGACCTTATGCAGGCTATTTTCTGTAAGGTGTTACAGCACCAAGGTTTTTCAAAAAGTTGATAATAATGACATGTCCACGAACCCCTTTTTTCCCATTTTAACTACATATCTAATTTTGCTCACAGAAAATAGGTAATGGGAGGTCATGATTTGAATTCATAATTTTGATAATGCTGTGAAGGCTAATTCAGTGCATACAAAGATACTGATCTTTGTTCAGCTCAGAGCAGTCACTGAGTTTTTATGAAGCTGCATGATCAGACTTTAGACTTTTTTCACTCCCTGAACCTTTGCGAGTCCTCATATTTGTCAAACTTTAAACAAACTTAAATGCCCCTGATGTGTTTGTCTTTGTACCTTTAACTTGAACCATTTAGGACATTTTGTGCACCAGTACTTGGTTGTAATAATCCTGTGGCATGCTGAGCTCTTTTGCCAGTCATAGATTATAAAAGCAAACACTGCTGTCCTCTAATGCCAGAGTCTGATTGTTTTTTCTTTGACTGGACAGTAATGCCATAGAAGAAGGAGACACGGCTGAGTCTCCTCCAGAAGGAGTGAAGAGGTTTCCTCTGACATGGCCACTGAACTCCATGAGACTATTTTCATGGCCAAGCAGGAGCGTCATAAGAACCTGTTTCTAAACTACAGAAACCTGAATAATTTCCCAGTCGAGCTGCTAAAGGACGAAGGCCTGCAGTTTCTGGAGAGACTGTACATGAAAAGGAATTCGCTCACTACGCTGGTATTCACAGTTTAAACCTCATTTGACTGTGTAACATCATGTATAATGTATAATGTTGTGTTGTTGATGTTATGCACTTATTCCTCTGTAAAAGAGAAAGAATAAAAGTTTTTGTATTTATGTTTCTGCTCTCTCTCCTTTTCCTTCTCTCCACCAGCCTGATAACCTCGCTCAGAAGCTCCCAAATCTGATAGAACTGTGAGTATTTGGCTGTCAGTTTCTCTTTCTAGAAGTTAGGGTAAAAACTTGTTACATCACGGTAGATGTTGACTTGGAGTTTTCCAGCCAAACATTTGCACTGACAGTGTTTTCTGGAAATCATCATATTATGTCACATGACTGTGGAGGTTCTCAGTAACCCAAACTGTGGCTGTCCAAGGGTTCATCTTGAGTGGCAGCTGGACTTGTTTAGGCTTCTTGAAGACATTTAGGGGCAGTTTACACAAGGCCTAAAACGGTCAAAATCCAAAAAGTTTTCATTGCATTTCGGCCTTGCGTTTACATGGGAACCTTATGTGTATTGCCCAAATCCGAAAACTTTTCAAACCAGACTCCAGAGTGGAGAGTTTTGAATACATGCCTCCATGCTGCACCGTATAAACTCAAATCAGTGTTTCAGGGTGAAATGCTGACGTCACTGCATGTGCTGTACACTTTCACGTGAAGGCTGCACACGCATACCAGGAACAACAACAGCTTTGGCCATCTACTGAGTCACATTTGTACTGCTTACCGTGCTCGGTTTGTTATCAAGACAAAACTGTCCAGTCAGATTTGTTGTCCGAACTGATTTGTTGTCCAGAAAAAAAACTCCTGCGTCTTTGTGTGTCCACTTGCCATTGTCTTCTGTGAGGTTTTTCTTCCTGGTACATGGTGTTGTACCAGCGCTGCCTTTCTGCAAACCTACACCGCCATCTGCTGAACCGGCATGCATAGTACAACATTTTCATTCGTCTCCTTCCAAACGCGAATTGACTTTGAATACGCAAAGGAAAAATCTTTGCGTTTTAAGTCACAAAGTCTTTTATGTCCCCACCAATGTGAAAATCAAACCTACGCCCTTGACGTCATGACGCAGAAGAAAACAGCTGGAAAGACCGCATATCTTTGTATTGAAAAAAAACACATTACTTGGTAACTTTTCATCGTGCTACTAAAAATATTTGTGTGCTACTAGATTTTTCAACTTGGTAGCACCCATGCTACTTGGGAAAATGCTAAGCGTCAAGCCCTGACTCTGCTGCTGTTCTGTCTTTGAATAATCAATATATACATAAATGCATAAATACATTTAAAAACTAGTTTAAGGAAAGAAAACTGCATGAAGCTTTCAAAGCTCAATAGATTGTATTTTTTCAAAATGTGGCAGTGGTGCCAATGGATGGGTTTTTTGTCCATAACTTTTCGGCCTTTATGATACAAGGATGAAAGACTTTTGATTGTTGAAGGTGAACCCTAAGCCCAAACTGTCATACAGTATGAAAAGTGAGAAAAGATCATAGAGTACTTAAATATCTGAGCTACCTGAATTTCTATGTACTGCCTTATTAATTTAAAACAGTTTAGGTTGTTTTTTACTGATTTAGTGATTTTCTTCACATGTTTATCAAACCTGAGCTGTGTATCTAAAATGACTCCCAAGAATTTGAATTCACTGACTTCTTGTACTGTTGAGCCTTTGTCTTCACACAAAATCTTTCAAGTTGGCACCGTTTCCTTATGAAAAAGCACATTGACATTGTCTTATTTAGGTTTAAAACAAGATGATTGCGCTCCAGCCACTGCTGGACCCCATACATATGGTCAGTCAAGATTTCTGCTGGCTTGCTAGGTGACTTAGCAGGAGCATAGATGACTGCATCATCAGCATAAAGCTGGATACCATTGTCTGGACACATTTTGGGCATATCATTTATAAAAAGACAATAAAGCAAAGGGCCAAGAATTGACCCTTGTGTGATTCCCATTGTGTTTTTTTAAAAAGGATGATGTTTGTCTGTCAACTTTTACACAATGTTCTCTATGTAGGAGATAAGACTTGAACCAATAAATTGAGGTGGAGCCCAACAAACCACCTGTGTCCTCTTCAGCAGCCATCTTGTCCTGAATCCCGAATAATTTCAAAGTGGGTTACCCTCTCCTGTCCTCAGTCCTTAGGACCAGAGTATTCAGGCTTAAATCTGTTATTTATTTAAAGAAACTGATAAATTAAAGAAAATAAACTTCAGTGAGAGAATTGACAAATAAGAACACATTCCAGGAAAGAAAAAAAAATAAGAAAACAAACCAATAACCAAACAAACTGATTTTATGTTAAAAAAAAGAAAAGAAAATGATCACACTCAACCCACCAACGAAGACAGAAGGTAAAAGATGAAGCAAAGAAAAATCTCATTTCTAACCACGTTACATGAAGCAGAGACACACAAACACCAGAGCTCCCACTCGCCCTGTGGGAAACCTGGAGAATTATCCTTGTTAGTGAACACAAATGGCTTAAAAATGTGGGCACAGCCTCCATGTCTTTTCTCAGCAGTTAAAATTGAGCTGCAGAGTTTCTCTCCCTCTAGCTGGCAGAGCGCCCCATGTGACGCCAGCAACCAATCAAATTTGCATGTCCCCGAGAGCAGTCCCGCCACCCAGTGTTTTCAGATGATTTTGTTGCTGGAAAGTTCCAAAAAATAGCAATTTTAAGTTCAAGAGTGTTGCTGTACTGTATATCCAATGAGAGATTTTCATCTCTTCTCTCTGTCTCCTCTGTTGAGCGACAGACAAGTCCTGGAAAAGTCTTGGAAAGTCCTGGAACATATTTTTTTAGAGAAGAGTGGGAACCCAGTAGGGCTCATGATATGGACAAAATTTCATATCCCGATATTCATGCCAGATATCTTGATATCGATATGATACAATATGACTGCTAGGGCTGCCACAAATGCCTGTTTTTGTGATTAGTTGATTAGTCACATCATGCATGAACTGCAGCGTACTGCAACAGCATGCAGCTGGTGGCTCAAATCGCTTATAAAGAGTAGAGCTGGCAACTATGGTGCCTGCGTAGTTGTGCCTGCGCCACATGCGTGAGTGTATTTAGGAGTGTGCTGGGTTGATTCCTGCGGGCGTGTTAACCAGGAAACGGGGATGAGGAAAGGACAAACTACCAACCCAATCATGTCTTGCTTTGTAGTGGGCAGATGGGTGATAATCATGTGGGATTCACACAAGTAGAAGAGCAAGTCCAAAGTCACTTTTAATGAGCGGACTTGGCAACGCAATAACTGACTTGTCCAATCTGACCTATTTTGGTCATGTAAAAAAGCAGAGACAAGTAAAATATCCAATCACAGCTACTTTGGTTGTGTGGAAAGGTTGGATGAGTTCAGAGGGACATCCAGTCACAGCTGTCTTAGCTTGTGATTGTGGGAGAAGTTGGAGAGCGATCCAATCAGAGCTACTCTCTTCATAAACTGAAATATTCATGTAGAGCAGGTTCACTGTTAGTTGACAGTTCTGGTATTGTTACTAAAATGCTTTGCCAGGTAGCCTAAATAAAGCTGACTGCATTTCACACAAAAGTTAAATTTGTTTTTGTTAATTTGTACATTCAAATCTTTATTGCATTCAGTAAAGGGTTATAGGATGTTTCATTTCATCCAAATGGAAAATGTGATTTCAGATATTCAAGGAAACATAAAAAATGCCTTACACTTTAAACTTCATATTTTAGTTGACTATATGTACAGTAGATTTCTTTGACTAAAATGTTGTGAAAGGACCTCTTTTACAATACATGTAATTTTGCCCACAGCCCATTTTTTGTTTATTGTGTGGTATTTGTAGTACACCCAGAGACTCCCAAGAATATACCTTTAGAAAATCCAAAAGCCATCCAGGGCCTGTACTATGACCTATTTTATGATCATTGCCATAGGTGTGAGCCAGGGTGCACACTTTACCCCAAAACTTACTCAAACACAAATAATAAATCATCAAATTGGGTCAAATCACCTTCACTGAAGTCTGGTGCATCTTTTGAAATCAAATGTAAAGCTAAGTATTACAATTGAAAGAAGTTATTGAATTTTAACTGGAAAAAAAAAGTTTTTTTTATGATTTTTTCAACAAATTCAATTCTTTAGAGATGTGTCTGACCAACTTACAGTTGCTGACTTGCTGTACAACTAAAATACTTACAAATTATTTGGCCACATATATATTCTCAAAGTGGGAAAAAAATCATCAAATTCTGAGACCGGTAAAGTTGTTCAATTAACAGGTTGGGTTACTGTGGAAGAATCAGGATACTGTTCCATGTCTTGTATTATATCAAGGGTAATGTTTTATTTCATGCAATTTGCAGCAAATGGATGTTAACTTCAATTTAGTATTGTGCATTCAATTGAATTATATTTTTTTCATATATTCTATATATGAAGTATATATATTATATATATTCTACATGAAGTATCCAAACATGAGACATCACCCAAACTGAAGTTTGAAACCTTGTCAGATTCTGACTGCCATGCATGGACTGGCAGGACATTGGTGCAATTTAAGAACATGTATGACATGTGTGAATCTGATCTTGTTTCAGATAACTCACAACACTGTCTTTACTAAAGCTTTTTATGGTGACCAGGTCACTCTTATCTTAGATGGTACATATATCTACCTCAACAAATGCAGTGATCATCAGTTTCAAAGGGCATCTTACGGAGGACAGAAAAAACGAAATTACCTAAAATTCATGTCAGTTGTACTGCCTGATGGACATGTTTTAGACACTATTGGCCCCTACCATGGTAACGTAAATGGTGCAACAATAACTCGGCTCATCATGGAAAAAAATTGAAATATTGAAATCTTGGTTAGAAGCAAATGACAATATGATTGTAGATCGCGGTTTCAGGGATAGCTTAGATCTTCTTGCTAAGTTGGGGTATGATGCTAGAATGCCGTCATTTTTACCAACTGGTAAATCCCAATTGATTCCTCAACAGCCAATAGTGATCGTTGCTGTACCAAAACAAGATGGATAGAGTCCTCTCACAGGCGTTAAAGAAGTGGATGTTGTTTAAGGAACAACTTACTCAAATTATTTCGTTGAGGTCATTGGCAAATTAGTGTGCATAAAGGGTATAGGATGCATGTCTCAATGCCTTCAGAGGACCAATATATGTTTCAGATCCAGATCGAGAGGAACGAGATACTAAGATGGCTCAGCGTATGCTTTCACTTTTAAAAAAAGACAATGTTTTGGCAAAACGAGTTGCAGAAGACCCAAATATGTACTCTTGCCCACAGCCCATTTTTTGTTTATTGTGTGGATCTGGAATACCTTGAGACCATAACATGCGGTACATACCAAAAAAATGATGGTGACTGTGAGATTTGGGTTTACCAGCATGATGCTGATCTCATTAGGGGACAGATTCATTCTCGTCACAGATCTCAAATAAAATACAATGTTTGGATTCAATTTGACAAGAATGCATCAGATGATCCTGTGAAGGCATATTATTGTCTCTGTCCTGCTGGAAAGAGAACCTCTGGCATGTGTGCACATGTTGCATCTGTAATCTATTATTTGGGATATTATAAACATTTTCAAAATCAGAAACCCCTCCAACCATACACAAGCAAATTCAAATACTCCATTCTATGAAATAACCAGCCAATCATACATCTTATGGATTTCTCAGATCCCCTTTCCCTCACTATAGTTCCAGTCTACAAATAAAAATTGTCCAAGCCGTTGCTATGCAAAAAGACACGAAGGCCATAAAACAGATTACATGTATATATAAGTACTAGAAACAGAAATTGACAGAAGTAATGTTTATGTATTGCTGTCATTGTAGATATATACAATCTGATTACAACAATCCAAAACTGCATCGGTTTTTACTTGTATCAATGGCTCATTATTATCTCATCACAAAGGCATAATATACAGGCCCTTTGTGGCTGTTCAATATTAAAATGAATAACATTTCATGTGAAATGTGTGTTTTGAATCTAGCATTCAAATTCTAAAAGAAATCATACTTACGGGATGAATTCTGAACAAATCTTTAAAGGTTCCCTGATATACAAGACATGGAACAGTATCCTGATTCTACCACAGTAACCCAACCTGTTAATTGAACAACTTTACCGGTCTCAGAATTTGATGATTTTTTCCCACTTTGAGAATATATATGTGGCCAAATAATTTGTAAGTATTGTAGTTGTACAGCAACTGTAAGTTGGTCAGACACATCTCTAAAGAATTGAATTTGTTGAAAAAATCATAAAAAAAACTTTTTTTTTCCAGTTAAAATTCAATAACTTCTTTCAATTGTAATACTTAGCTTTACATTTGATTTCAAAAGATGCACCAGACTTCAGTGAAGGTGATTTGACCCAATTTGATGATTTATTATTTGTGTTTGAGTAAGTTTTGGGGTAAAGTGTGCACCCTGGCTCACACCTATGGCAGTGATCATAAAATAGGTCATAGTACAGGCCCTGGATGACTTTTGGATTTTCTAAAGGTATATTCTTGGGAGTCTCTGGGTGTACTACAAATACCACACAATAAACAAAAAATTGGGCTTTGGGCAAAATTACATGTATTGTGAAAGAGGTCCTTTCCTCAACTAAAACTAGACAACAATTGGGGTGCTGGTTTGGTGGAGTGGTTAGCAACCAGACACCCCATGTACTTGCTTCTGCTGGTCCAGGTTCGAATCCCGCCTGTGACCAGTTTGCAGAGTGTCCTCCCCTACTCTCTCACCCTCTTTCACAAGCCTATCCACTATCTCCTATCAATAAAGGCACAAAATGCTCTTGGTGTGTCAGAGCAATGCTTCTCTGCTAAGACATTATGCTGCTGACATGTTAGCATGTATGTCTGTTGTGTTGTTTTGTTATGTTTCTGTCTGCATACATGGCTGGTGTGCGTGGTTCTTGTGCATTACTGGCTTTGACTCAGAATATTTGAGAGGGCTGCCAGGTTACTGATCACAGTCAAACAGACTGAACACCAGCCACCTGTCAGCAGCTGATTGACTTGCTCACCATCCTTTAAAGTTTACAGGGTAGTCCTTATAGATTTAACAAAAGAGATACACTTGTTACACAATTACTGACTCTCTTATGCTGCCATCTTAAAAAATGCAAAAGGAAGAAATTGCCAGGGTCTGTTTGGGGTGAAAGATGAGAGGAGGGCTATGGAGGACCAAAACTGACAGAATAAAAAATAAATAAATAAATAAAAAAGTATATAAAATTAAACATGAAAAATAAAACTAAAAAATTAAATACAAAAAAAATAAAATTAAATGGAAATAAAAACAAAAATAAAAATATATATACATAAACATTTAAATACAGCAACTGTAAGTTGATTCAAATATTAAACATAAATGCAAAAATAAATGTGGAATTTGTTGAAAAAATAGATAAATAATAGAACTTATATATCACTAAGTAAATTCAATAACTTCTTTCACACTTGTCATATTTATTTATTTCATTTGATTTCAAAAGATGCACCAGACTTCAGTGAAGGTGATTTGACCCAATTTGATGATTTATTATTTGTGTTTGAGTAAGTTTTGGGGTAAAGTGTGCACCCTGGCTCACACCTGATTGTGGCAGCTGATCATAAAATAGGTCATAGAGGCAGGCCCTGGATGACTTTTGGATTTTCTAAAGGTATATTCTTGGGAGTCTCTGGGTGTACTACAAATACCACACAATAAACAAAAATTGGGCTTTGGGCATTGTGTCACTTTATATGGGGCTCCAGAGGCTGCGGCCGGGTCAGCCACTCCAACCTGCCGGTGATTGTGTCACTTTATATGGGGCTCCAGAGGCAGCGGCCGGGGCAGCCACTCCGACCTGCCGGTGATTGTGTCACTTTATATGGGGCTCCAGAGGCAGCGGCCGGGGCAGCCACTCCGACCTGCCGGTGATTGTGTCACTTTATATGGGGCTCCAGAGGCAGCGGCCGGGGCAGCCACTCCGACCTGCCGGTGATTGTGTCACTTTATATGGGGCTCCAGAGGCAGCGGCCGGGGCAGCCACTCCAACCTGCCGGTGATTGTGTCACTTTATATGGGGCTCCAGAGGCAGCGGCCGGGGCAGCCACTCCAACCTGCCAGTGATTGTGTCACTTTATATGGGGCTCCAGAGGCAGCGGCCAGGGCAGCCACTGCGACCTGCCGGTGATTGTGTCACTTTATATGGGGCTCCAGAGGCAGCGGCCGGGGCAGCCACTCCAACCTGCCGGTGATTGTGTCACTTTATATGGGGCTCCAGAGGCAGCGGCCAGGGCAGCCACTCCGACCTGCCGGTGATTGTGTCACTTTATATGGGGCTCCAGAGGCAGCGGCCGGGGCAGCCACTCCAACCTGCCGGTGATTGTGTCACTTTATATGGGGCTCCAGAGGCAGCGGCCGGGGCATCCACTCCAACCTGCCGGTGATTGTGTCACTTTATATGGGGCTCCAGAGGCAGCGGCCAGGGCAGCCACTCCAACCTGCCGGTGATTGTGTCACTTTATATGGGGCTCCAGAGGCAGCGGCCGGGGCAGCCACTCCGACCTGCCGGTGATTGTGTCACTTTATATGGGGCTCCAGAGGCAGCGGCCGGGGCAGCCACTCCGACCTGCCGGTGATTGTGTCACTTTATATGGGGCTCCAGAGGCAGCGGCCGGGGCAGCCACTCCAACCTGCCGGTGATTGTGTCACTTTATATGGGGCTCCAGAGGCAGCGGCCGGGGCAGCCACTCCGACCTGCCGGTGATTGTGTCACTTTATATGGGGCTCCAGAGGCAGCGGCCGGGGCAGCCACTCCGACCTGCCGGTGATTGTGTCACTTTATATGGGGCTCCAGAGGCAGCGGCCGGGGCAGCCACTCCGACCTGTCGGTGATTGTTTCACTTTATATGGGGCTCCAGAGGCAGCGGCCGGGGCAGCCACTCCAACCTGCCGGTGATTGTGTCACTTTATATGGGGCTCCAGAGGCAGCGGCCGGGGCAGCCACTCCGACCTGCCGGTGATTGTTTCACTTTATATGGGCCTCCAGAGGCAGCGGCCAGGGCAGCCACTCCGACCTGCCGGTGATTGTTTCACTTTATATGGGCCTCCAGAGGCAGCGGCCGGGGCAGCCACTCCAACCTGCCGGTGATTGTGTCACTTTATATGGGGCTCCAGAGGCAGCGGCCGGGGCAGCCACTCCAACCTGCCGGTGATTGTGTCACTTTATATGGGGCTCCAGAGGCAGCGGCCGGGGCAGCCACTCCAACCTGCCGGTGATTGTGTCACTTTATATGGGGCTCCAGAGGCAGCGGCCGGGGCAGCCACTATAACCTGCCGGTGATTGTGTCACTTTATATGGGGCTCCAGAGGCAGCGGCCGGGGCAGCCACTCCAACCTGCCGGTGATTGTGTCACTTTATATGGGGCTCCAGAGGCAGCGGCCGGGGCAGCCACTCCAACCTGCCGGTGATTGTGTCACTTTATATGGGGCTCCAGAGGCAGCGGCCGGGGCAGCCACTCCAACCTGCCGGTGATTGTGTCACTTTATATGGGGCTCCAGAGGCAGCGGCCGGGGCAGCCACTCCAACCTGCCGGTGATTGTGTCACTTTATATGGGGCTCCAGAGGCAGCGGCCGGGGCAGCCACTCCAACCTACCGGTGATTGTGGGTTCTGTATGAATATAAAGGCCATAAGAAAGTCATAATGAAAAAACACCTCCAGAGGTCAGGTGGCGTATTATCAGGACAGAAAAGGTCCATAATACGTTGATGGTCAGTTTGGGTTCCTCATGTGAGGATAATAACAGTAGGCTGTAATTTGTTTTTTAGTTGGTTTAATAATTTCTGCAGTTTATGAACTTGTTATCCATACTTGTTAAATATTATTTCATTAATATTAAATTCACCACAAACATGAATTTCTTAACATCAACAGCAGGGGGCGCATTTCAAATAAACAGTCAATAAAATAAATCTTGAAAATGTGTTGCTTATACAACAGAGAAAACTTGAGATGTACTCACTGTGACCCCAAACAGCAGTAACTATCTTTTCCTCACACCATATTATGTTTTCAGACTGTGCTTAAGATGCTGAACACTCATAAGACATCTAATCAGCAAAATACACTTATTACAGCACATAAAAATGAACACAATTTGTCTCAATGCTAAATCAGACAAAAGTAAAATGATCTAACTGTTGAAGGCTGATCATTCCTCTGTCACATGTCTCAGTTTAAAATCAGTTGTAAGTTAAATATGGAAGAAGGGCTGTTTCTTCATTTTGCTGAAATTACACACTGACATAATTTCAGCCTACTTAAGGTACAACAGCTTCAATTCAAATGTACTTCACAATGCAGAGGTCAAACACAACAGTATGAAAAGTTTTAATACATGTTAATATTTTAATATAATTTAAATACATACACCATAAACACTGTTTGTCTGATTGCATTCTGATCTTATGTCTTATTATGATTTTCATTTAAAATCTTCATACCAGCTTTATTGTCTTGCACTTTCCTGCTCTCTCTCTCTCTGCATGCTGCCAGAATGGTCCGCAGGCAAGCTGTCTGAAGCAGACATGACAGCTTTGTCTGACTGAACCAAGAAGAGGAATGTCTTACTAAATAAACATATTCTGGGACCTACTTCACATCCTAATGTGGGTGACCTGGTTGAGCACAGTGAATAAATCAAAACTGACATAATACACTACAATACACTGTAGGGAACATACATTGCAAGATAGTGAAGTTACAGCTAGAGCCCGAAAGGGAGCACTTGCAATTGGCAGTGGTGGCCTTGGTAGGCAAAATGGAGAAACTACCCGTGCTGAGGTGCAATTGGGATATGGAAGTAGGCATCTGATCAACGGAAATGAACCATTGTCCCTGGGTCACAGTTCGAAGGACATCCCCTGTAATCAGCATGTGGAATGGTAATACCTTTAAATACTGATCGAGCCCCCTCAGGTCCAGTATCGGGCGATATCCGTCAGTCTTTTTCAGTATGAGGAAACATGTTGAGTAGAAGCCTCTGGGGGTGTGCTAGGGGATCTACAGCCTCGATCGCCTTCTTGGCCAGGAGGGCAGACAGCTCCTGGTCCAGGGCCAAGGCCTTTGCCAGGTCGTTTTTTTTTTGTGATCAACTTTTTATTTTGCTTTTAACAATTTATAAAAGAAAAACAGGAATATCAAAACAACAGAAAAAAACTTGTAAGCATTGAGTGGCAAAAATATCCTTTTACCAAAATACATATGCAAAAGTCCACAGTAGGTTCCCCTTGGATGATAGTACAAGAGTTAAC